>JAODAL010077307.1:0-13313 GCA_025379985.1 Phyllomedusa bahiana | reverse complement strand
CCTTCCCAAAATAACCAAAGGGGGAAATAGTCAAACATGTGATATCTTTTAAAAATTTTAAAAAAGGGGAGAAGGGAAGTATTCAGCCCCTTTTAACATTTTTCACCTTTGGAAAGGGATCAAAAAATTTCTTTTTTTGGCTCATTAAATTTTCACTCCCCCCCCCCAATCTTTAAAAAGGGAAAAAACCCCAAAAAAATGGAAAATTTTTGCAAAATTTTTTAAACAAAAAAAACTGAAATATAAACATGGTCTTACTTTATTCAGACCCTTTGCTGTGACACCCCTTTTTAAAACTCCCCTTCGTCCATTTCCTTCTGATCCTCCTTGGGGAGGGTTTTCTACCCCTTCATTGGAGCCCCAACTTTTTTAATTAAACTAAAGGGACTTGATTGGGAAAGAGCAAACCACCGCCCTAAATAAAAACCTCACAGTTTAAACAGTGCATCCCAGAGCAAATCAGAATCATGAATCTAAGGAACTGCCCGGGGAGTTTCAGGGACAAAATTTTGTGGCAAGGCACAGATCGGCCGAAGGGGTTAAAAACAATTTCTGCAGCACTAAAATTTTTCAAAAAGAAACATTTGTCCTCCCATAATCCTTAAATCAAGAATTTTTGGGCGACCACAACTCTTCCCGACCGGGGGCCCAATTCACCAAACTAAGCAATCAGGGAAACCCTTTGGGAAAGGGTTAAAAAAAACCCCCAAAAGATACTGGGGGCTGAGCTCCAAAAGATCAGGGGGGGAATGGGGAAATTTTAAAAAAAGCCCACTGCAGCCCTCCACCAGACCGGGATTTTTATGGCAGAGTGTCCAAAAAACAAAAGCCTCCCTCATTCAAGACTTTTGAAAAAGAAACTCCTAAGGACTCCCAGATTTATGAAAAATAAGATTCCTGGTCTGAGGGAACAAAGTTTGGGAATTTTTCCCTGGTGTTAATTTCTAAGGGGTTAAGTGGGGAAAAAGCGGCACTGTTAAAATCACCTCCCCAAAATCCCAACCCCCAACGGGTAAAAACATGGGTGGTGGCGCATCATGCCTTATGGGGGTGAAATTTCAGCTGCAGGGGGACAGGAACGACTTTTTTCCCAATGGAAAGGAAAGATGAATGCGGCCAAATACGAGAAATCCATATGAAAACCTTTTCCAAAGCGCTCGGGACCTCGCCCGGGGCCCAAAAGGAACATCTTCCAACAAGAAAATTTGACCCAAAGGGCACACGGGCAAAATAACACACAGTGTCTTCAGAACAACTCTGTGCCCATTTTTGGGACAGGCCCGCCAACCCTGACCAAAACCCCCAACCCCGAGAACCCTCTGGGAACTTCAAAATGGGCTGTCCACCAACGTTAAAACCCCCAAAACCGGGGGGAACTAAAGGGAGGATTAAAGGGAAGAATGGCAGAGGATCCCCAAAAACCCCCAGGTGTAAAAAACACTTTTTCCCTTTCATTCCCCAAAAGAAAAAACATGGCTTTTACTACTAAAAAAGGGGGGCTTTTTTACCAATACTGAAAAAGGGGGTCTGAATACTTAAGACCAGTGATTTTTCCTTTTTTTTTCCTTTTTAAAATAAATTTGAAAAAAATATCTACATTTCTTTTTTTTTTCTTTAAAGGGAGGGGGCCCCAGAGTGTACTTTAAATCAGCAAAAAAAAAAAAATGAATTTTTTTTAAATCTTCCCAAAATTTTCTGTTTTTTTTTAAACAAAAAAGTGAAAAATTTAAAGGGATTTTGAATACTTTCCGTACCCATTTTTAATACCCGGGGTTCCTGCGTCCACCAAGTTTGTTAAATGCCCAAAATTTAGGTAAACCTATTTGGACCAGTTTCTATCATTTCTTTCCCAAAAACCCCTTTTTCCTGGTCCGGGTTACCAAAATTCCCCTTTATTTTCCCTAAAACCCATTTCCCTCAAACATCTAAAATCGGGGTCCTGATAATATCCCTAATGATAATAAACAAGCTAGCGCGTCCCTTCTCCTTAAATATAAACTAGAAAAGTGTCTTGCTATCTTAGTAACTAACTGACTCGGGCACTGTACTAATTAGACGCTGGTTGCCATATCCTCCTTCCAAAAAACGCTGGGGAGAAAGTGAGTTGCGGGACCCAAAGAGAAGCTAACTCAGACATTTGGCACTATATATATGCTGGTATTTAAGTTCCTATGATATCCAAGGTAAGTATAACAAGTCTCTGCAGCGGTTTTTAGAGAATGTGAGAATGTGTCCCCTTTTAACATTTTGTAGTTTTTTTATTGACATTGTACATTATCTCAAAAACTAGAGCCAATCTAGAAAAATGATGCCCATATTCGAAATCAGGACTATAAAGTACCCTAACTCTCTCAACTAATTGCAACAAAATCTGTGTTGTCCAGTGTGTTATTCACTTCACCTATCACTGGTTTTGAGGTTATGGCTATCTCGTATGTATATATATACACTCACCGGCCACTTTATTAGGTACACCATGCTAGTAACGGGTTTGACCCCCCTTTTGCCTTCAGAACTCCCCTCAATTCTTCGTGGCATAGATTCAACAAGGTGTTGCAACGATGCTCAATTGGTACCAAGGGGCCCAAAGAGTCCCCAAGAAAATATTCCCCACACCATGACACCACCACCACCGCCGAACCGTTGTTTACAAGGCAGGATGGATCCAGCTTTCATGTTGTTGACGCCAAATTCTGACCCTACCATCCGAATGTCGCAGCAGAAATCGAGACTCATCAGACCAGGAAAACGTTTTTCCAATCTTCTACGGGTCCAATTTCGATGAGCTTGGGCAATTGGAGCCTCAGTTTTCCTGTTCTTAGCTGAAAGGAGTGGCACCCGGTGTGGTCTTCTGCTGCTGTAGCCCATCTGCCTCAAAGTTCGCCGAACTGTGCATTCAGAGATGCTCTTCTGCCTCCCTTGGTTGTAACGGTGGCTATTTGAGTAAACCTTTTGCCTTTCTATCAGCTCGAACCAGTCTTGCCCATTCTCCTTTGACCTCTGGCATCAACAAGGCATTTCCGCCCACCAGGACTGCTGCTCACTGGATGTTTTTTTCTTTTTCGGACCATTCTCTGTAAACCCTAGAGATGGTTGTGCGTGAAAACCCAGGAGATCAGCAGTTTTCTGAAAAACCAGACCAGCCCATCTGGCACCAACAACCATGCCACGTTCAAAGGCACTCAAATCACCTTTCTTCCCCCATACTGATGCTTGTGTTTGGAACTGCAGGAGATTGTCCTTGACCATGTCTACTGTCCTAAATGCACTGAGTTGCCGCCATGTGATTGGGCTGATTAGAAATTAAAGTGTTAACAGCAGTTGGACAGGTTACCTAATAAAGTGGCCGGTGAGTGTATATTATAATATATATATAATATATATAATTTAAGGGAATCATATTTGAGCCTTTGCTGACTGTGTAAGTTTGCCCACTGACAAAGACACCAAACAGTCCCATAATTTAAGGGTACATTTTAACATTGAGGGATAGAATATCCAAATTAATACCGGAAAATCACATTGTAAAATTATAAAAAATTTATTTGCATTTTGCATCGAGAAATAAGTATTTTATCCCTCTGGCGAACAGGACTTAATACTTGGTGGGAAAAAACCCTTTTTTTGCTTTAACAGCAGACAGACATTTTTTTTGAGTTGAAAGATGAGGTTTGCCCACGTCAGGAGGAATTTTGGTCCACTCCTCTTTGCAGATCATCTCTTAATCAACTCGGAGCTTCAACTCCCTCCATAAGTTTTCTATGAGATTTTAAGTCTGGAGACTGGCTAGGATGCTCCATGACCTTAGGGCCACATGTATGTTTTCCCGACGGGTCAGGGCGCACCTTTCCGCCAGTTTTCCGGCAGAATCTGCGCCTGAAATTTATGTCGGGGCCGGGGCACGCTCATACATACAATGTAAGTCCGCCGCGCCTGGCCTGTGTTTTAGGCGCAGTGCGGGTCCGAGGCGCAGTGCGGCGCTGCGCCTAGGATTCGGCGCCCGAGGTAGTGCGGTCATACATGTGGGGAAAAGTCCGCCGCGCCTGGCCAGTGTGTTAGGCGCAGTGCGGGGACCGAGGCGCAGAGCGGCGCTGTGCCTATGATTCGCCGCCGGAGGTAGCGCACTCATACATGCAGGGAAAAGTTCCCTGCGCCTTGCCAGTGTGTGGGGCAAAAGTGCGGGGACATTTGGGCGCAGTGCGGGACTTAGGCGCCGGTGCGGGCGCGCTGAAAAACAGTTCCGATGCAGACAGGCTGGGAAAAGCGGAGAAATCATTCCAGATGTCGGTGCGGAGTATGAATCAAAAATCGCCTTTATTTAAAAGGGGTTCAACATTCTCAGGAACAGAGCTGAAACCTAAAAAATAAAAAATATATAAAACAAAATCACTTTCCAATATCCTAATTCAAGAATCAGATATTGGAAATTTGCCGGAAATACAATAATTCAAAATCAGAAAAGCTATTCTGTTTGTTTGGCATAAACCGGCCCAAACAGAATAGGAGCGACAGTGAACCATTAAAAACCTATGGGAAGTTAGACCAATCAGAATCCACGGCGGGGATAGTTCAAAATACAGTAAAAAGCTGAAAAGAGCTGATTGGTTAAGCTAAACGGGACTTGGCTAGCTCAGCCAATCAGAATAGGAGCGACAAAGTCCCATTAAAATCCTATGGAGAAGTTTGGACCAATCAAAATCAAAGGCGGGACAGTTCAAAATACAGTTTAAAAAGACAGAAAATAGCTGATTGGCTGAGCTAGCGGTGGCTTGGCTATCCCAGCCAATCAGAGCGCGAGCTACTTCTCCCATTAAAATCTATGGAGAGATGGGCGCTCTGAAATCTCGGCTCTCAGCGCCGTGCGGCATGAAGTATTAATAAAAAAATCATTTTATTAAGTGTCAAACATTATCAGATAAAGAGCAGAACCCTTCTTTACAAATAAAGCAGTTAAAAACCCGAACAACGCGTTTGTCGCCGAGACCGGCGCTACATAGGGAATTGCAATAGAGAGAATCGCCGGGAAATACAGTAATTCAAATTGTTTAAGCAATTCTCATTGGTCAGGCATAACCAGCCAATCAGAATAGGAGCGACAATGTCCCATTATAATCTATGGAGGAGAATTGACCAATCAGAATAGGAGCGACAATGTCCCATTACATCCTATGGATAAATATTGACCAATCATATTCATATGTGGGACAGTTCAAAATACAGTAAAAATGCAGAAACGAGCTGATTTGGTTGAAGCGGCGGGGGCTCGTCCAGCTTAGCCAATCAGAGCGCGAGCTACTTTCTCATAGAGTTCTATGGGGAAAAGAAATTCTGAGCGCGCTCTGTGATTGGCAAAGTTAAAAGAGGCGCCGTTATTTGGGGCCCAAAAGGGAGAGCGAGGACGCTCCTTGGGTTTTCAAATGCAATCTAAATAAAATGTACAGGCCAAATCAAATTTAATCACTACAGAAGTTGCCCCCGATTTTTAAATTAAAAGAATTTAAATGGGGGTAACGAAAAAAAAAATTAAACAATAAAATCATTTTATTTCTTATTTCGTTACCCAAAGATAAATAGTAGGGGTGAAAACGAAAATAAATAAATAAACATGATTTTTGTCAAGTGACCAAGGGGTTGCAAAAGGCTGGTCGTAGAAAGGGGCAAAGCTTAGGCCCAGGGGAAAAAGTCGGGGAAGGACCGGGGGAGGAGCTCGGCCCAGACCAGGTAGGGACTAAAGGCAGGGGAGCCCAGTGGGGGCTGTCAAGGAGCCATCACAGGTGGTCAGTGGCGCAGTGGACTCAAAATCTTTTATTCCCCTGCGCTGCCCTGGCAAGTTTTGAGGCTGGAGACCTTGACACCTAAAAGGGCCCCAGCAGCTGCAAAAACTTTTGGACGGATGGGGTGCAGCGGGACCTGACCCCCAATTACGGGTGCTACAGTGGAAACCCAAGTCCCCCCCCGGCCCATCAAGAGCCTCCTGAACCCGGTCCCAAATTTTGGGGGGGAGGACTTTCCCTGCTGGATAAAGGGAGCCTGGACATTTCCTGCTGGCATTTGAAAAAATTTCCGCCAGTACCATGTGCCGGGCCAGGGGGTTCGGTTTCGACTCGTTTAGAGGTAAACTCTGGAGATCTTCGGGCCCCTGCCCACATCCACCCTACTACGGGGAAAAACAACACGCACTAAACCGGCAGTACAATCTCACTCCTAGATGACGGGAAGAAGCTCCGGATTTGCAGGGGGGGTCCAACAATAGCTGGGCGACCCCCATGGGGCCCCCAGAACAGTCGACCAGTGGACCTGGGGGGTAAAGATCCCCACCGTCAGCAGGAAGGAGCTATCGCCACGGACAGTTTTTTGTGGAATGCCCAGAGGACCCCCAGCAACCTGGTACCAGAAACCTTGGGGGGGCCCCCGCCACAGCAAGCCTCCGGTGAGAATGCCAACAATGGGGGCACCGAGGCCAGGAAAAGCACCCCCGCGGGGAGGGGGTAAGTCCCCAGGGGCCAGTTGTCCATCCCCCTAACCCCAGGGGCCCCCACCCTGCTTCCACTCTGTGGGGGAACCCCAATTCTGTCCCTTTGCAAACAGCCGGGACATTTCAAGGGCCGCATGCCCCCACCCAGAAGGGCCCGTCCCACCCCCTTTTTTAAAGGCCCCCCCCAATGTTTTGTGTGGGGTGGGGGAAGGCCCCTTGATAACTACCGCCTTTTTACCGTAGGCCGGTTGTTTGCCAGGGACTTTTGGGACCCCGGTGGGGAGATGACGTGGTGGGCCTGAAGGGGTGCCCCCAAAGGACATAAACCCCGGGAAAAAAATGCGCTGTCTCCGAATTGGGGGGTTGTGCGCACTGCCATGGCCAAAGGTTATTTTGGACGGGGGGTGCCGGGGGCGGGGAAATGGGGGAGGTTGGAGTGTCGCCGAACATTCCCGGTGTATTTGTTGGGGACAGTTTGGGGCGGCTGGTACCCTTTTTGGGGCCCCTGAACCCCCAAGGTCTCCCCCCCCAAATGTATATGTTTCCAACCGTGTTAATTTTTGCAAAAAAGTTTTTAATAGCTTTACTGAGGGGAGTATGGAGGTGGGTGATAGGTGTGTTCCCTCCATCCGTGGGAGGGAATAAGGCACAGGATGGTCCACAACCCCTTGGAATTTTTTTGTCCTCGGTTTTTGGCATCAGAGGGGACAAACAGGGGGCAGCCCGCTGTGGTGGGGGACATGCGGTGAGGAGGGCCCCCGGGGAAAGGGCCACAGGGCGGGTCTCCCCACAGCCAGGGCAGACAGGGGGCAACAGTGTGGTGGGGGATGCAGGTGAGGCAGGGTCCCGGGGAAAGGCCACAGAGCAGGGTCCCCCCACAAACAGGATGTCAAGGGCCAGGTTGGGCCCAAAAGCGGGATGGGATTTTATAAGACGCCGAGGGGGAGGGAGCCCCCCCCGGGGTTGCAGCGGTCGGGCCGCTGTCACCGCAGTGGGGGGGCCAGGAGCCAGGGGGCCCCTGGGGGGCCCCGACGGTACCCCCAGGGACCAGGTAAGCGCCAGGGTGGGTGGGGGCCAGGAGATAGGTCCATTTCCAGTTATTTAGAGTTTCGGGGCAGCGTTGCGGCTGACGACAGCCTGAAACCTCAAGAGCAGGGCGGCACAACCCCCCTTGGGACCAGACATCGCGGGGTGGTCTGGGCTAAGGACGGCTTACCACGTGACGGTCCACCGGTTCACCAGGCGTGGCACAGGGACCGACGGTTTTGGGGTACCCTACCGTTCAGGGGGCAGTTGTTGCGGGTTGGCATGAGATTCCGATGGCCGGACACCTAGGGATGCCAAGCCCAAAGGAAAAGGCTCCAGCATTTCTACGGGCCCAAAAGATGGGGACGATTGGCGCCTACTGCCTTCGTGTGCCCCTTCAGAGGGGGGGGAAGGCGGGGCCGAGGCCAAAGCCCCCTTGGTACCTCTGCCTATCAAAGACGAGCCTTTCGGGAGGGGGCGTGGATTTATTTGGACCCTGTCCATTCCCACAGCTCGGGGAAATGCTTCATACTGAGGTAGTAGATACCCACTGGGTCCCGGAAGCGGTAGCCTTGTCTCCATTCGGGCCGACAAGGTGGCCACCGCCTTACTGGAGTTTTTCTCCCAAGTGGGCTTTCCCCAGGAAACTACTGACCGGGGGACCCATTTTTCATGTCGCACTAAGGAGCCCTTTGTGTAAGCTGATACGGGTGCAACATCGGGGGCCAGCCCGACCACCCACAGACTAAGGGCCCCTGTGGAACGTTCAATGGCCCCTGAAGCAATCTGAAGATTTTTGGTCGACACCCCGGGCACACGGGGAGGGGTCCTCCCACCCCGCTATTCGCATACCGGGAATTTTCCAAAAACCTCAAGGGTTTTTTCTCCCTTCGGCTCCTGTATGGGGACTTTACGGGGGGGCCCCTGGCTCTGGTTAAGGAGGCCGGGGAAGGAGACTTAGCAACCCCGGGGGGGGTCGGTCTTGAGTATTCGTGCGCTTCCGTACAAAAGCAGGCTTGACACAGTAGTGCACGGAAAATGAAAAGGGGCCCGGGCCAACCGAAGCAGTGGTAACCAAATGCTTTTGAAGGACCCTACCGGTGGGTCAAAATTTGGGGGTCCTGGTCCCCTACCACAGGAAACTTCAGGCAGCCTGGGAAGGCCCATATTCGTGCACCAGCACTAAACGCATCACTCCGGGTCCCCTGGCCCACAACCGGGGGAAGGGGGAAGGCCTTCCCCGGTGAACATGATGAAGGCGCATAAAGAGCGGGAGGTATGTGCCCTTCCCGCGGCAACCTGCCCGAGGAAAATGAACGGAGAACCTCTTGGACATGCTTGCCCCGGGCAGGCAGGGGGTCCATAGAGGATGGGGAAATTTTTTGGCAGCTCCTGGGGGACCAACGTCCCAGCTGTTGGGAACCCTTTAACCCCCTTCCGGGCATTGTTCACCACGCCTGGAAGGACGGTCAGCCGTCCATCATGGGCACCGGGGATCACCCCCCCAATCCGGCGTTTAGCATATGGCTCCCCGAAGTGCAGCGGCAATGCGTGAGGAGATTGTGAGATGCTGAAGCTGGGGGTCATCCAGGCGTCCAAAAGTGCCGGGCCTCCCCGTAGTCCTCGCCCCAAAAAGGACGACCACCGATTCTGCGTGGACTACAGGGGTAAGCGTCACGGTCACCACGCGTACCCGATGCCACGCCTCGATGACCTTTCCGATCAGTTGGCCGGGGCCAAGAAAACCCGACCATCATGGGGCTGAGCCGGGAAAATTGGCAGATTCCCCCCGACCCGGGAAAAACAAGGGAACGCTCGCCCTTTTTCACCCCATTTTTGGCTTAAGTCCCCCCGTCATGCTGTTCGGGATTAAGAATGCCCCTGCCACTTTTTAGCGGGTGGTCAAAAAACCTGTTAAGGGGCTTTGAAGGGGACGCGGCTGCGTACCTGGATAACATAGCCGTTTTCATCCCACCTGGGAGGGCCACCTCCAGCCCCCGAGCAGGGGCTTTGGGCTTGCGCCAGGGAGGCTTGACCACAACCGGAAAAGTGCCACGGGGGGGAAAAGGGGAGGTCCCCCTACCCGGGGCATGGGTAGGTGGGGGGGCCTTGAAGCCAGAGCCCGGGGGGGGGAAAAATGGTGCCTTTGCTCCCCGGCCCACCCCCAGGACCAAGAAGAGGTGATGTCCTTTTTGGGCACCGCTGGGGACTATAGGGGTTTGTTCCACACATGTAGCCTGGCAAAGCCCCTGACAGACCCCCCAGGAAAAGGTTTCCCTCCGCAGTCGATTGGAAAATGATGCGAGACGGCCTTCCAAACCCCAAGGCCGCCTTGGGCCCGCTCCCCAGTACTACAAGCCGCCGATTCCCCGGCAGTTTAAGTACAAAAACCACGCTAGGACTTTGGCCTCGGGGCAGTGCTCACCCCGGGGGCACAACGGGACAGGAACATCCTTTTGTACCCGACCGGAAATTCTGCGAGGGAAGTGGCCATTCCCCCATGAAAAAGAATGCCGGCATAGTGTGGGGGCCCCGAGCGGGGCAGCCCTATCTATAGGGCTCATTTCATTGTGGAGACCGACCCCAAACCCCCTGATTTTTTACACAACGGTTCCCCCGGAAAAAAGGGAGGTTGCTACCGGAGCCCGGCGTTTCCAACAGTTTTAAATTCGCCCTTCGCCACCGGAAGGGGGGGGACCACGGCAACGCCGAGGGTTGTCCCCACAGGGGGAGGGGCAGCTGGGCCCGGTGGAGCACATGGGGGTGCTGCCCCCTGCGCACTCAAAGGGGGGAGGTGTGACGAAGAAAATTGACTCAAAATGACAGACCTCCTCCAACCTCATCTATCAATCCCAGCTTCCCCCACCCCGGCAAGCTCAAATTTTCACATAATCAACCCCTTGTAAAGCTTCGGGAGGAGTTGGCACAGCAGGTACTGGATTCCTCAAAAGAACTCCCTTTCCCTTTTAATTTTCACGAACAAAACTAGCTCAAAAATCAAGCTTTAAAAACTTCAATCATCCAACCCAGTGGGTCGTCTCTGATATTTTAATCGATTTATAGGGGACCAGGGTCATAACTGGGGCATGGCGAGTTCTATCTCAAAATATGGAACTCCCCCCCCCACGCAAGGCCCATTTTTTAGTTTCAAGGCGCAGGGGGGCTGAGATATCCAAACCCGGACCCCCGGGGTCCATAAGTAGGCGGGTCTCATATCCAGGCTTGGGTAGATCCCCTGGTTCTGATTATGCTACCGGCTCGGTTTTTTGGGGGCCCAAGGGGCCCGCCAGTTATAGTCCTTTTGGGGGGTTTTTATCAGAAACTTGACCGAGGGGAGGAGTTCATAGACGTCCCCGAGGTGGTAGGGGGGCTGCCCCGTGGGTGTCCCCTCACAGATATAAGCAAGCCAGGGTTTTCTCTTGCGTTGATCCCGGAGGGGGGCCCAAATAAGGCATTTCCCGGAGCAACCATTTCACAGCAGCCAGGCCAAATAAGCCCTCCCATTGAGCCCGAAACCAAACAACAAAGGTAACTTATCTAATTTAATGCCCTCTGTCTGTAATCCATAATTGTATGTGCCCCTCTGACTTTTTCCGTATTATTATCATTCTGTATATATTACCTGTCTAGTGGCCCTTTAAGGCTAATTAAAAACTATAAATTTAATCTGATTAGTCTTCCTTGATCACGCCTCAACCCCTAATTTTTCGGTCTATGTATATAGCTACCCAAAAGGGTTGGTTCCTGACCCGCTATAAGTCGGTAACGGGCCGGGCTTATAACAAATGAGCAACTGGTGGAGCATGTTGTTTCCCCCGGATGGGGAAGGGTTAAAATTTAACAGTTCGGCTGGGCCTTTACTCCCCCTATGGGGGACGCAACGTCGAGAACACCCCCAAACAGGGCCGTCGCCCTCAAAGGGGCCCCCGGGTGACTAGGGCGTTTTCGCACAGCGCCATCTCTTTCCCAAGATATAAGGGGAATAAACTCGCGCTCTGTTGGTGGGGTAGCCAAGCACCCGCTAGTCAGCCAATCACTCTTTTCTGCTTTTTACTGTATTTTGAATTTATCCCCCCGTGGATTTGATTGGCTAAACTTTTCCAAGGGCTGAAAGGGTCTTTGTCGCTCCCATCTGATTGGCCGAGCTACCAAGCCCCCCTAGCCAGCCAATCAGCTTTTTTTCTTTTTTTTACTGTATTTTGAATTATCCCGCCGTGGGTTTGTTGTCTAAACTTCTCCCTAGACTAGAATGGGCTTTGTCGCTCCATTCTGATTGGGCCCAGCTAGCCAACCCCGCTAGCTAGCCAATAGCTCTTTTCTGTCTTTTTACTGTTTTTGAATATCCGCCGGGATTTGATTGGGGCAATTCTTCCCCCTATTTTAATGGGGTTTATGTCGCTCCTATTCTGATGGTTGTTTATGCCCACCAATAGAATAGGTTTCAGAATTTGAATTTCTGTATTTCCCGGCCATTTCCAATATCCTAATTCTTGATATTGGCCTTCTAGGTTTTTGGGGGAAATGTTTTTTTTTTTAAGTTGTTAATTTTTTCTTAGCCTTTTCTACACTGTTTTCCCGCCTTTTTAAAGGCGATTTTTTTGGAAACATACCCTCGCACGAGCGGGGCCCGAGATTTCTGTCGCGATCTTCGACTCTTCCCGCTGTTCATCCTGCTTCACTTTGCCCTGTCGACATTTAGCCAAAAAAAAAAATGGGGGTGCCTGTCGCAGCTGGCCCCGGCGGCACTGCGCCTCGCTTTGCCGACTCGCCATCGTACATGCCTCGAGTTTTCGACGCGTCCCCCCGGAAGCCTACCCCGCGCCCCCGCCCGCCCTTCATGCGGGGCCCGCTGAAAGTGGCAAACACTGTGCCTAACACTGAATCCCCCGCATCCACAGGGGGTTCGGGTGGGAGGCGCATATAGCCGGGAAAAAAAGGGCGAAAACCCGACATTTCATGTGGCCCCCTTTAAAGGTTTTTTTTGAGCCCCTCCTTTGTTGTCTTGGCTGTAGTTTGGGTCATTGTCTTGCTGGAAGACCCACCACCCTTTATTTTTAATGTCCTGGTGGGGGGAAGGAGGTTGAATCAGGGTTTTTTGGGTACAGGCTCCCTTCATTCTCCCATTTATGCAGTGAATATCCTTGCGCTTAGCAAGAAACACCCCCAAAACATAATTTTTCCCCCTCCAGCTTTTCAGTGGGGTGATGTTCTTTGGGTCATAGGCATTTTTTGTTGCTCCAAAAACCCGGAAAATAGATTAAGCCAAAAGCTCCATTTTTTTTCATTGACCACAGCACCTTCTCCTCCTCACAGAATCATCCGGTTTCATTTGGGAAATTCAGACGGGCCTGCCATTTCTTTCTTGAACAGGGGACCCCGCAGGCACTTTCAGATTTTAAAAAATTACCATGTAATGTTTACCAAAGGTTTTTTTTTATTTACTGTGGTCGCAGCCCCTTAGACATTAAAAAGTTCCCCATGTGTTTTAGGCTGATCTTCACCTTCTTCATGATATGGATACCCCCCGAGGTTAGATTTTTTTATGGTGCCCCAGATTGATGTTGATTGCATTTATTTTTTATTTTTCCATTTTCTTTCTATTGCACTAACGCGGGGGCCTCACCCAGGTCTTATTTTTTTTTGTACCATTTCAGCTTTGTGCAGGTTAAAGATTTGTCCCTGAAGCCAGAAAGCTCTTTGGTTCTTGCCCATGATTAGAGGTTAGGTTGACTGATTGAGTCTGTGGACAGGGGTTTTTATAAAGGTGACTAATTTAAGAAGTTGTCTTTAATGCGGTAATGAGTATTAGGGG
>JAODAL010077306.1:0-13313 GCA_025379985.1 Phyllomedusa bahiana | reverse complement strand
AGGAAGAATGTAAACCTTGATAGATGGTGGGAACTGTGAGATGGATGTGTACAATTGTAAAGTAACACAGGTCTATGAGGCATTCTGTCAAGGAAACATAAAACTAAAATCAATCCTATAGTGTTACAATTTATTATACTTCTGTTTATATTGTATTTCCTAAAAGTGTGATTGTAATCATTAAAGAGCTAACCATCAAGATTGCTGTGCCAATATATGTGAAGAGTTAAAAAGGTATTGCCATCATGGACATTTATTGATATCAAAAGGATAGTTTCCTGTAAGATAGTTACGTAAAGGGGCAATTCTGTTTCGGCAAATTCTCTTCGCCAGCCGCTCGTTGCGGTCTGGCCCTGCATGTGATTGAGGAAGGCAGCGCTAGAGCCATCTTCCTCATTCATTTCTATGGAGGTTGCGAGTATTACTGAGCGCACACACGGTTATACTTGGAACTTCCATAGAAGTAAATGAGGAGGACGACACTAGCGCCATCCTCCTCATTCACATGCAGGGCTGGACAGCACTTAGCAACAAGCGGCCGGCGAAGAGGATTTGCTGAAACGGGACTACCCCTTTAACTAGTTTATATTAGTAGAAGCTACTGTATCTTTTCTGTCACATATTAAAAGTTTTATATTGTTGGGGGTACACTAAAATACACTTTAAACTCCCATGGCTTAACTGGAATGAGCTGGAGGGAATTGAGAGGTGAAAGGCCTAGTGGTGGAGATCCTTAAAGGGGCTTTGCCACGAAGTAAAATTGACGTGGGAAGCTTGCAAATGAAATAATAAACACTTTCACCATTCATTATTATTAAAAATTCTGCACCGTTTTTGTTTTAGCTGCTCCATTAGTGATCCATTGTTTACAGCTCGTCTCCATGGGATACAACCAGGGCTGAGAGCTCCTCATCCTGGCCAGACATGTTCGGGCAGCTACTGAGTGTTCAAACTCCAGGTGCTATCACTCTACTCCTGTCCTCTGTATTCCTTAGTAATTAGTCAAACAGTGTAAATAAATACAAAAGAAACCTCAATGAGGTATGTGCGTTGATAAAGAATCCACAGGTTTTGTTCCTGCAGGGATTTGAACCTAGGACCCTTGTGCCTGGAGGCAAAAACTTTACCCCTCAGCTACTCACAATGCTTTACATAAACAGACCTTTCTTTGACTACAGAGAGGAAAGTCCTGGTGATGTCATCCTGCTGAGTCACATGATATAAAATTCAAATAAATCATACACGCCCTCTTCTGAGCACACAGGGCTGAAGAGCTGGATACAGGAGGTATGAAATGAGATTGTGGCAAAACCTCTTTAAGCAAATGTCCCTTCTGCACCCTTTTTAATTTGACTCTGATTTGCATTAATGTACCTGTATTTGGAAACAGGTGTTACTGACTCCTTTCATTTTTCATGTAAAAGTCGATGTTTTATCTCTTGTACCTGTGCATAGTATCTAAAGGGAACCTGTAAGCTACTTTATGCTGCCAAAAAAATAGGCAGCATGAAATAACTGCAGGTTGCCTGATTCTGATCATGTGGTTTCAAGATGAGTTTAATCTGTTGTGCGGCTTCTCCCCATCACCTCAGCTAAACTGACAGTCATCTCCTTATTGGCAAACATGAGAGGGAGCTTTCAGTTAAAGAGGTGTTCTGGGAGTTTAAAAAGCTTGTTTGTCCATCGGGGCATAATAAGAAATGGAAGAAAGATATAGTACTCACCTCCTTGACCCTCCTGTTCCGCCAAGGCAGACGTCACATTTTTCCCTGCTGTATCCCTGAATGTTCATCGTTCACGTGACGGATGCAGCCAGTAATAGGCCACAGTGGTCACTTACTCGTGGCTGAATGTTCAGTGATACAGCGGGGATGAATGAGACGGCCCCCTGTGATGGAATCGTAGTGACAAGTAGGCAAATACTAGTCTTTTCTTCTATTTCTTATCATGCCCTGATGGACAAACAAGCTCTTTAAACACCCTTTCAGCTTAGAGGGCAAAGAGAAGCTGCATAGCAGTCTCTTCTCTCCCGGTCACGGTGGCTTTTCACATTCCCATAGTAGCTGACAGGTTACGTTCAAAGAGATTGTGCCACCAACAACATTTATCACTTATAAACAGGATAGGCGATAAATGATCACTGTGGGTCTGACTGCTGGAGACCCAGGTTTAAGAGGGTTCCTGAGTCCTCTGTCGAAATGGAGCAGTAATCAAACATGCATGCTGCTGCTTCATTTACTGTCTACGGGACTGATGAAAATAGCTGACAGTGCATACACATCTAGACAAATAACAATATAGACAGGGGCATAGCTATAGGGGATCGCTACCAGGCTCTGGAGCCTTAGGGGCACCAAAGGCCTCTCTACCGCATAAGGAGATACCAGTTTTATAAATCACACATGGTAGGTGGGGGCCCTTTTATGGCTTTTGCACTGGGGCCCTGGAGCTTTAAATTACGCCTCTGAATATAGACATTATAATGTTTGATATGTGGGAAGTATGGAAGGGGTGGACATACAATTTGGGTAGTCTGTACAGTTGCACAGGGGTTCTTCACCAAAGGAACCCAACATAATTTTAACGAAAAGCATTTCCTACAGTCTACTGGATTACATGAAAAGAGTTGCTGCTTGCCATGGCTTACTACTGACTGATGACAAGTTACAAGAGGAATTGGCACATCAGTGAAGGACTTGCTAAAAAAAAAAGAGCAGTATGATGATTTCCTCCCTCAGCTCAAGAAACTAGGGGCAACATGTCCCAATACGCAAGCGCCGGTTTTTGGGTCTATTTTGCGACAAAAATACAAGTGAACTGTAATATACCAAAAAAGGTGCATTATATGTCGGGCACAATACACTGTAATACGCCTAAAAAGGCGCATTAAATATAGTAGCAATAATATGCTGTGCGCCTCCATAACGCAATGCGCCTTTTTAGGCGCATTACGTTTACTATGCAAGGTATACCAGACGCCAGATTTTTGAAAGGATCATACTTTCAGGCGCACTTAACACTGATTAAATGCGCTTAAAAACTGCCGCGGCGACGCCAATTTTCAGATATGTCATCCTAGCTGTTACATGATAAGCAGCCCGCCTATTTTTCTTGCACATGCTATCTTGCTATCTGCATCCACCTCTGGTGTATAGTAGCATCAGTATCAGTTAAGATACATTTTATTCAGGTTTCCAAAGCAGCATTTTACAGTATTTAATTTATCACATGCCAAAATCAAAGTGAGCAGACTAGTTTCAGATATGCAAAATGTATTTTTCTCATTTATTCTGCTAGACCTTTTGTTTTACAATTGATTTCTGATCTTTCTGATTTTTCCCTCTTTTCAATAAATGCTCTTGTTTTAGTCAAGCTGCTCTTATGAATTGCTTTTAGTCCTTATAATTCAGACTACTTCTGTTTTATGCCATTTCACCGCATGTTATAACTCTTAAACATAATTGTTTGACTGGAACACAGTGTTTTATAATGTTTTCTTCACACTTACGAGAGAAAAAAATGACATTTAAAATTTAAACATCATTCAATAATAATGTAAAAAAAACTTGCTTGAAGTATTTAAAATTTTTCTGTCCGGTCTCACAAAATTACTGTAGAATTATTATGTAGTCTGCTTTTTCATTGTGGGTTTAATGTGAAAGCATAGTGTTCATTTTGTGTACAGTATAAGGCTAGGTCTACACAGCACAGGATTTTGGTCAGTTTTTCAGCGGATTCAGTATTTTGAATTCGCTGAAAAACCGACTGTACCCAGCATTGTATAGCCCTCAATAGAAAATCTGTGCTGTAGTCTACACAGCACTGATTTTTTACTGAGGTTCTCCTAAAATTAAAAATGACTGGCAGAATATAGAACATGTTCTATATTCTGCAGGGCTGACATCGGATTTCCGCAGCCCTAATGTACTGGGCCACAAGGAATCTGAAATCTGATCACTGTTTTTTGCACAAAAACCTTTAAAAAAAGACGACGGTGCAGCGCGGTCCAGCACTTTCAAAATGCCAACAACATTTTCAAATTGCTGTGTGGATCTATCCTAACATTGCCATGTTTGGGAGAATTATAACCGATATGGCACAAGCTCACTCGTCAGTACTTTCCTGGGCATAAAATGTCATATTTTGTGGCGGCTGTAAAGGATTACATCCTTGCACTTATGTACTTGATAAATATAAGGTCATGCACTTGGACCGAGGAAGCTAAAAATATAATTATGCAATTAATAGTATGATGCTGGTTAAAACTATTGCTGAAAAAGACATGGGGATAATAGTAGTCTTAAATTCAGAGACTAATACCAGGCAGCTTCTGCCAAGGCAAATAAAATAATGGATTGCATTAACAGAGGCATAAATGCTCAAGACAGTAACACAATTCTCCCTCTATACAAATCATTAGTGAGGCCACATATGGAATATTATATACCTGTAGGGGCACCAGTGTATAAGGAGAATATACTGTAGCTGAGCAAGAGCAGGTGAATACAACATAAACTAATCAGTCTCACCCATAAAGCTCTCCACAGTGCTGCTCCTCCTTACATCTTCTCCCTCATCTCTGTCTACCACCCTACCCGGTCTCTGCGCTCTGCTGATGATCTGAAATTACACGCCTCTCTCATCCAAACCTCCCATGCCCGTCTCCAAGATTTTGCACGTGCTGCACCGGTCCTCTGGAACATGTTGCCTCACAGGATCAGGCACACTCACAGCCTTCATAGTTTTAAGTGCACTTTGAAAACTCATTTTCTTAGGCAGCCTACCAAGATCCCTAATCGTTCTGTCATACTCATTCATCACTTATATTTATATAGGTGTACGGTCTGGGTGGCAGATTCATCCACTTTTTGTGTACATTACCCCATATTTATGTAACATGGCTGGCCATTGTAAACTGAGCACTTCTCACCCTTTGTCTCACTCACACAACCCAGTAGATTGTAAGCTCTTGTCTGTACTTATACTCTCTAAATTTTAAAGTGCTGCGGAATATGTTGGCGCTATATAAATAAAGATTATAGTATTATTATTATTATTATTATTATTATTATTATTAATAAGAGGAGGACAACCAAGTTAGTTAAGGGAATTGGAGGTTTGCAATACCCAGACAGGTAATCAAACTTGGGATTATTCAGTTTAGAAAATGTATTTACTAGGTACAAACATATGAAATGGTCTCCAGCAGGGGCGTTGCTAGGGTCCTGAAACATCCGGGGCTCGGGCCCTTTGTGTTTTTCGGGTAGGGCTGGGTTCACACGACATTTTTCGCGCCTCATTGTGAACTGCGGATGTTTTTTAACAGAGAAAAACCTTCTGTTCCTGTCACTAATTTTCTGCACATCCCACACAGATCCCGTCCATCTCCTCAGCAGTCACTGTACAGTAAAAATCACCAATGACAAATTTACTTTTTCAGAACTTCTCACCTTCATATGACAATACCCCTAAACAGTCACCAAAACAACAACCTACACATGGAGCAAATCTACCAGACAAGTGATTGTTACTAAAACCCTCCTACAAAACCAAGACCCCAAACTATTACTACTTAAGGCTCAAATAATCCTGCCAGACCCTGACTGAACGCAACCCCCCACATGTGACTATCCACTGCACACAGAGCACCTCCTAGAGACATAATATTACCGCCATTACAGGGACCAGATAAGTGGTAGATACTAGTTGTATGTAGGCTCTGCAGACATATAAGTGATTACACTGCTGTTACATTTAGTAACTCAACGGAGACGTCTTTTCTGATCAGCGTCGTTCACTTTCCCTTTTCTTCTCCATCCGGTTCACACCTTCATGCTGATTGCTCCCGGCCAATACTCGTCCCTGAGGATTTGGACACAAATATCTTAGAATCCTCACATTTCCAGCAACTCCTTAATTATAGGTATAGCAGTCCCCTCAGTTAGGTATATAGGGGCACTGACGCAGAATATGGGGCCACAGGCAGATATATGGGGCCACAGGCAGGTATAGAGGGGCCACAGGCAGTATATGGGGCCACAGGTAGTATATGGGGCCAAAGGCAGTATATAGGGGAGCACAGCAGTATATGGGCCACAGGCAGGTACATAGGGCACCGAGGCAGTATATGGAGCCACAGGCAGTATATGGGGGCACTGAGGCAGTATATAGGGGCCACGTGAAGTATATAAGGGGCACTGAGGCAGAATATAGGGTCACTGAGGCAGTATATGGGGGCACTGAGGCAGTATATGGGGCCACAGGCAGGGATATGGGGGCCACAGGCAGTTATATGGGGCCACAGGCTGGAATATCGGGCCACAGGCAGGGATATGGAGGCCACAGGCAGTATATGGTGCCACGGGCAGTATATGGGGGCCACAGGCAGGGATATGGGGGCCACAGGCAGTATATGGGGCCACAGGCAGGATATGGAGCCACAGCAGTATATGGGCCACGGGCCGTATAGGGCAGGCAGTATATGGGGCCACAGGCAGGCATATATGGGACAGGCAGTACTATGGCCACAGGCAGGGATATGGGGGGCACAGGCAGTATATGGGGGCCACAGGCAGTATATGGGGCCACGGGCAGTATATGGGGGCCACAGGCAGGCATATAGGGGCACAGGCAGGCATATGGTGGCCACAGGCAGGCGTATGGGGGCCACAGGCAGGCTATATGGGGCACAGGCGGGATATGGGCCAGGCAGGATATGGCCACAGGCAGGGATATGGGGGCCACAGGCAGGCGTATGGTGGCCACAGGCAGGTATATAGGGGCACAGGCAGTATATGGGGGCCACAGGCAGCATATGGGGGCCACAGGCAGGGATATGGGGGCCACAGGCAGTATATGGGGGGCCACAGGCAGGGATATGGGGGCCACAGCAGGATAGGGGCCACACAGCGTATGGGGCCACAGGCAGCATTATAGGGCACAGGCAGGGATATGGGGGCCACAGGCAGTATATAGGGGCACTGAGGCAGGTAAACGCGTTAAAAATAACAACATTCATACTCACCTTAACTCCCCCGGCGAGCGCGCTCCGTCCTCTTCAGCCCGCGCTCCTCCGGCAGCTCCTCGGGCGCACGGCCTGTGACGCGCTGTGCGCCCGAGGAGAGGCAGCATCGCGATGACATCACATCATCGCGACGCTGCCGGCTGAGGCGCACGGGGCCGCGGCGGGTCCTCAGCGCTGTGAGCACCCGGCGGCCCCGCTGTGTCGGACCTGCGGGTCCGACACTGTCTGCGGGGCAGGGAGCGCTCGCTCTCTGCTCCGCAGAAGCCCTCAGCTGAGTGTGCGTCCAGCGGACGACACATGCAGCTGAGAGACCAGTCGGTGCTCCAAGCCCACGGCAGCGGCCTGGAGCCCGGGAGACTCGGGGCACAGGGTGTTTTATTCGGGGCCCGAGCCCCGAATAAAACAGCCTAGCGAAGCCCCTGGTCTCCAGCATGATCTTTTTACACCTAGGCCTGTAACCATGACAGGGTTGTATTCTCTATGTCAAAAGGAAAGAAAGTTTCACCATCATCACAGACAGGGACTCTTTACTGTAAGAACTGTGAGTCTATGGAATTCACTGCCACATGTGGTTGTGACGGTGGAGTCATTGACCAGGTTCAAGAAGGGTTTAGATGCCTTTCTTGAAAAATATAATATCACGGGTTATGGAGACTAGATTCTGGAGCAAGGACATTGAGCCAGCGATTATTCTAATTGCCATTTGGAGTCAGGAAGGAATTTCTCCTAATTGGTATCCACCTCATAGGGATTTTTACCTTCCTCTGGGTCAACACTGTAGGATTATAGATTGGACCTTATGGATCTGTGTCTTATTCCAAACTTATCTACTGTTTACTTTTTTGGTAAAGCTCTTCCTCTGTTTTATGATGGAAACAACCTGAAAAAAATATTTAACCAGGTCATCTCGTGAAAAAAGATTAGAAGAATTAAACCTTATTCAACATGGATATAATATGTATTGCTAAGGGGAATTAAATTAAAAGTAATGAAATGCATGATACTCTCATTGTCCTTAACTGTTTTCTACTATATCTCAATATAAAGCCCCGGTAGACACTTATTTTGTCTCCTCTTGTTCCCCAAGCAACATATTTTAGCAATTACTTAAGCATGTACAGTACATTTCAATAATTTCAGAGCTTGGTGCATCTTATCATGCATGTATTTATCATAGTGGAATGCTTGTTAAAGGGGTTTTATCATTTCATTAAATGGTCTTCAGAATAAGGGGACAGTGAAAACAAGCAACTTTGCAATTGGATGTCATTAGCAAAGCTGTCTTGTATTCACAGTATTCCTTATCTTGTGTTTTTGTTTACACTGATATCCAGTCCTGGTCGAATCCCTCCGGATCCCTCCTCCTTGCATTTCACTAGCTGAGAGCTCATTTACATTCTGTACAGCCCCCGGTCGATTCACGGAGCTGTGTCTGTCACTCAGAGTAAGGGATCGTCACATTTTCACTTTATACAGGCAGAAGAAACAGAATTACACTGAAGGGCTTACACAATCAGGAAATAGCACAATTTGTGTCGATCCCTGCCTGACTCAGAGTTAGGGGCCGTAGCATTTTCTCTCTCCACACCCAGCAGAAACAGACTGCAACAGATTCTACAATGAGAAAACATAACAGTTTTGTCCTGGTGCCTAACTCTCCTGCATAGAAGTGAGATCTGTCCTGTTCCTCGAAAGCTGTAACACATCTCCAGCTGTGACAGGAGAAGAGTTCAGTTGCTCAGTCTAGATTGAATGCAGCCTGTGGTATGTATACAGCTCTTACAAAATAAGACTGCAGGGAGAGACACAGTGACATGTAGACTCAGGCAGAGAGGGGAGGGGGGAGAGTCTCGGGAGCCAGCATGCACAGTGAAGGGGGGGGGATGATGTCACCCAGCTGGGAGTGGAAGAAACGCCCCTGCATCTCCAGAGTTGAGAAGATGAGAGCAGTGTGAATCAGCCAAACTAAGGAAGCGATACATCCCCTTTAAGTCAGAAGGTACACACTTTTTCCATAAGGAATCCCCCTTGTGATGTTACCCACTACCAGTTGTTCTTTGAGTTTTATGGTCTGTTGTACCAGAAACCTTCAATTGTTTCCAAAACAAGAATGGAACTTGACAATTTAAATCCTACAATCATATGTAAAACTTATATATGACATAAAGCGTTAGTAAACACAATGCTTATTAACATGGACCTATTAGAGTTTGGAGTCATAATATGACACCCCTAGCAGGCTATGGAACTCTATTGTACATCCAAATGATTCCCATGTCACATAATACACCTTCACTAAAGTAATCAGTAAATTTGTATTACAAATACAAATACTGGAATATGAATATCAATGCCAGAGATTTAATGAGTACTACACATGAAGTGAACAAAGTTAACTTTTTTGTTAATGAACCACATAGGATGTACAAGATAAATTTTCAAAAACTTCAGTGAATGCTATGACATAGTTTGCTCTAATCTTAATTCTAACACTAAACCAGACTTTAATTATAACCCTAATCAAAACACTAAACCCAACTTGTAACTGAATCTTCAACCCCAACACTAACTGAATCTCTAACCTTAATTCCAACTTTTACCATAACTGTAATTCTACCCTAACCCCAATAATAAAACTCTACCCTAATCCCAACTCAAAGAAAATCCCCAACACTAACACAATTCCAACCCTACCCCAACTTAGGGTTAGGGATGATTTTTTTCATTAATTCCACAAATATTAGGTTCATATGGATCCAAATCAAATTGCTGGAGCAAAATTGAACCTGAAGCACAACCATAGGTGTATGGGGAAAAAAAGTCATATGGTTGGCTCCTCGCAAGCTTCCCTCTACTGTAATACGAGCGAGAGACAAATGCAAAAGAAAAAAAAAAGCAGAGGGGGCACACAATGGTGAAGTATGTTAAACACTTAAACGTGTAGCGACAGGGAACAATATATGCTCACCTTGGTGAGTTGTGCTGCTAATCTAGAGGCACAACTCTCGTATGCATGGACAGGGCTTTTTGTCCATAGTCCGTAACATGGCAGCCGCAGGTCTCGGATACATCAACGCCACTGGGAACGATGGGTTAAAGGTTATAGCAGAGAAAACAGGAAACGACCCAAAGCTCGTGGATGAAACCGTTCTCAGAAGAAGAACCAAGGATGCGAGCATAAATTAAAATTGTCTTTTATTTTTAAAACAGGAAAGGGATAGTAACCTTCACAGAATTAAAAACAGCAGACAGTAAGGTGTATAACTTTATGCGTTTCGCATTGCAAACCAATGCTTCATCAGAAGTAAGATACAAACACAACCTCCCCATCCTAATAGTATCAGGCTGCTGCTACAATTTTTACTTTACCTGGTTATGAAAAAAGATGAGGGCACCATGTTGCTGTTTTCTGTTATATAGTGATCATTTTCAATAAATAAATAATAACAAAATGATGTTATCAGTATGGAGGGGTCCATGGATATTGTTCCCTACTCACCCTAAAAATACAAGCCCGCAGATGCCCCAGAAGTAGACAGACAGTCTGCTTCAGATGGTAAATTGGTTCTTCCCTGAGATAATAGTAAAACGGGGGGAGGTATCTTGGAGTGACAAAGAAAACCTGGCTGACACCAAGCCCCAGTGCTAGTAATAGAGAGGTGGCTGTCAGAAACATCCATTACTAACACTGGAATAAAGTGATAAAAAAGAAAACAACACAAAAAACACTTTATTTAAATAAACAGTCCCCAACAATATCCCTCATTGACCATTTTATTAAGGTAAAGGATCCAATGCTGGTCCGAAGTAGTCCAAAGAATCCGTCGTAATCCAAAGAGGCTACGTAATCTAAAGAGGAAGCCTTTAAAAATATAGAAACATTACCCAGCCTTAGGCTGACAACTATCTAAAGTGTTTAGACAGCTTTAGTCTGACAAACCAAGAGGTAGTAATAGATAATAGTAGATGAAATTATAAGACTTTTTTTCAATACATGTCATTAGCAATCTAGAGAATTTACCTCAGTATTACAGGGGGACAGATTTTAGTTTCACTTTCTTAGGTAGTGCTAATTATGTAGTAGGATGCAATCTGTTGGGAGATACCAACTGTGTAGGAGGAGCTGAGGATATAACTGCTTCTACAGGGTAATCTGAGTCTATCACTACATACAGTGCAGCAGGCACAGCACACGGAGGACATAGTGTGACAGGCTTTACAGGAATCTATAGATAGACCCTCTTTATGGTAGCTAGACCTAAATTAAGCAGGTAGCCACCAATATTTGGTTGGGGTGCCATTTATTAGGTAGGTAAGCATCGCATTGGGTACATAGGCAGGCAACCCACCCTTATTAGATATATAAGTAAGCCACCAGTAAGACAACCGGTAGGTAAGGACCCAGCTAGGTATATAGGTAGGCAGGGAACTTACCCGGTAGGAAGGTAGACAGGCAAGGCCCAAGGAAGATAGGTAGGAAGGCAAGGCCCCAGGTTGGTAGGTAGGCAGGCAGGTAAGGCACAAGGAAGCTAGGTAGGCAGGCAAGGCCCTGGTCAGTAGGTAGGTAGGCAAGCAAATCCCAACAAAGGTAGGAGGGCAGAAAAAGTCCAAGGAAGATAAGTAAGCAGGCAAGGCTCCAGGTGGGTAGGTAGGTAGGCAGACAGGCAAGGCTCCAGTAAGGTAGGCAGTCAATGTCCATGATGGGTAGGTATGCAGGCAGACAAGGCCCCGGTAAAGTAGTTAGTCATGCAAAGCCCCAGAAAGGTAGGTAGGCAGATGGCCAAGGCCCAACAAAGGCAGGTAGGCAAACAAGGCACCAAGCAGATAGGTCAAGCAAAGCTCCGTGTAGGTAGAAAGTCAGACAAGGCACTTAACAAAAACCCTTCTTACCAGCTTCTAGTGCCTTTTTTCTGGAAGAGGACTCACAGGAGTCAGCAGTTTATCGAGGCAGCAGCTAATGTGCCTCAAGCACATCTGTGTTCTGCCTGCAGTAGGTGGGTCTTGATGAATGGGGAGGCGGCACCAAGCAGTCAGTGCATGGCACTGGCATTCAGCACCACGAGCGCAGAAATAAATAGGTATACATGCAGCCGGCACAGCCCCTGCCCTTTTTTCATGTGTGAGTGGCCGTTGTGATGGGCAGCTCCTTGTTGGTGTCAGACTGGCAACATCAGGAGTCAGAGGTGTAGGGTTTTTTTTGTTTTTTTGGGGGGTAGATTAGGTGAAAAATAGGTATACAACAATGTAGAACAACTTATGTCACTTAAAGACTGGCAAAGAAATATATAAAGTACATGAAATACCATTTTCTGTGACCAATGGCTTTTTGTTTTTTTCAGTCTATGGACCAGAGTGACGGCTAATTTTTTGAAGTTTTTATTAGTACTATTTTGGATACATGTGACTTCATGATCATTTTTTATTTCATTTTTTGGGGGACATGAAATGACCAAAGACCACAAATTTTGGCATTTGGGATTTTTTTTCTACAGCGTTTAGCGTATGGGATAAATGATGTTATATTATGTACAGTGATACTAATTATGTAGAAAAAACCACAAGACTCCACTGGAAATAGAGCAGGGGGAGTAAACCTACAATGTTGCATATACCCCGGATATACCAAGTCGTTAGACATACAAACCACTTGAATGGTATAAATCCTAGGACAAAAAACTATATATGACTTAACCTTTATTGATATACATAGATAAAAAAGAAAAATATATCTAGATACCTAAATAGTGCTCACAAAACCTAAAAGTGAAAAAAACCTATCCCTACCTCAATAAACTACCTAACCAAAAGGTAGAAGGAACATATATCAACTGGAATGAGGTATAGTATATTACCATAAACTAGGTAGATAGCACATATACTAACTTAGAAATATCTATGCCATATATATGTTATTAAATGCATAGACCAATATATGTATCCAAACTCACGTCTCCTATGGTACGGTAGTAGAGAAATAGATAAATCAAATCGGAGTCCCCAGATGGACAAGCATGGATCTCCGGGTCCACATTATAAATGGTGTAGCAGGATAGTTGTAGACCATGAGGTTCATCAGGGAATTAGAAATGGTGTAGCAGGATAGTTGTAGACCATGAGGTTCATCAGGGAATTAGAAATGGTGTAGCAGGATAGTTGTATACCATGTCTACAACTATCCTGCTACACCATTTCTAATGTGGACCCGGAGATCCATGCTTGTCCATCTGGGGACTGTTTGATTTTCTATTTTTCCCACTACCGACCATAGGAGTGGATTTGGATACATATA
>JAODAL010077305.1:0-13313 GCA_025379985.1 Phyllomedusa bahiana | reverse complement strand
AATTTTTGCAGAGTGCCCTTTTAAAACATGCAGGGTTTCCACTAGGTGGCAACAGCGGGAAAACCGGCTGCAGCGTGCCCCCGAAAACCGGGGTTTGGGTTTGGGGAAAGGGCAACCATTTAGTGTCAGTAACCTAGGTTACTGCCATATGTAGCAAATTTTTTTTTTTGGGCTCTATGCGGTTTAGTGAGGGGTTTTCCCCTTTCCGGGACGGGTTAAAGCGTTGGGGGGGGGAGGCCGTCCCCAGTTTCAGGAAAAGGTTTTTTTGGCAGGCCCGCGGGAGGCTTAAAAAAACCCTTTGGTTACTTTAAAGGGTTTCGGGGGCAGGGGTTGCAAACCTGGTTTGGGGTGGAGAAAGCAGAGCGGGGAAAGGGAGAGCCCGGCCCCCAGGGGGCTATGGGGAAGGGCCCTGGAAACCAGGGGAGGCCCACTGAAATTTTTGTGGGTTGGCCCTGTGCAAAAGGGCCCATAGACCTCTGGGACAAGGGGGTCTCTGTGCTTGATTAAAGGGGCCAGGGGCCCGAGGTTTTAAAATTTTTTATGTGTTATGGGGTTTTTTTGTAAAGGGTGTCCCTAAATTTAAAGCGGCTCGGCCATTTTTGAAATTTTCCCCCTGTGTGGGAAAATTTTCTGCCAATAACGTTTTTAACCAAAAGTTTGGCGACCCAAAAGGGGCCAAGGGAACCCCCAAAGATGGACCAAAGGGGCGTCCAAAACGCAAGTGGGGCTTTAAAATATGGGGAGGATGAAAACGGGCAAGATGGCGTTTTAGTTTGAAAGGCGGGCACTAACTGGCATATAAAAGGACTTTTGGGCTGTGGAGGGGGGGACGGCCTCAGTACACAGGACATGTTTTGGGAGAGACGGGGGAGGGAACCCCAGTAAAAGAGACTGTTTTCCCAAACGCTGCGTGTAAAGAAAACCCCAAGTGCAAGAAATTTGTGCATCCACCCCTTGCTAAAAGCAAAATTTAAAAGGCCAAAGCCTAATATTTGGTGCTTTTGAAAGGGACGGGTGGCTGCCTGGAAAAAATTTTTTTTTGGACCTTTGGGAGAGCTTTTTAAATTTTTTTTCGAGCAGCGGGCCAATTGCCCTAAAATTTTAAAACCCAAAAACCCCCAAATTTAATTCTCGCCCAGATCAGGCCTGGGGCCACGGCATTTTTTCATTACTGGCCATACAAAAAGGGAAAGGGCACAACAGCCCCTCGGAGGGTCAGTGCAAAAGGCTGATGCTAAAAGGCCAGGGCGGTCTTCCAAAAAGAAGTCAAAGCCATGTGCTCCTCAACAGCATGGGTTAACTCCAGAACAGGTGGAGCTGCTGAGGTGTATGGATGCGGCTGTTACCAAGGGCAACAAGCCTCAACAACAGAATGCGGCCGCTGAGGTCCAGCTAAAGGAGATGCCAGTAAGAACCCTGGAGTTGCTGGTGGGTGGCATCTCGCTATTGGTGGATCTGGACTATTGCCAAAGGGTCTGCAGAGTGTACCCGGACATCATACCCTTTGTAAAGACCCGACCAGAACCGGGTAAGGCTGTTGAACTGTTTTTTGACACGTGTTGCGGGACTGCCAACCATGTTCTTGAGTTATGTGAGGACCTATAAGTGGAATTTGTGCTGGGCAGCTGTGGCAGGCGGCGAGCGGGCCAGGAAAAGCAGGTGCTTGTTCCTGGGAAGCGCCCCTGAAAAGGGTGCTGTGCCACTGCTGAAAGAGCCAGAATATCACCCATGAAGGTCTCTAAGAAGGGGGAGGGCAGAGAGAATGTGGACTCGGGTGCGGAAAACGTGTGCCCAGAACTGTTACCTAATGAGAAAAGTCCAAAGAGCAGTGAGACTGTGCTGGATGGCAATCCAGAGAAATGTGCTACCACTACAGGCCCAGGTGGAGCTATTAGGGTTGCCCATAGCAACAAGGTTCCCTCTGCATTTCCCGTTGTAAACCCTTATAAATATGGTTGCCCTGTTGCTGGGTGGGAAGTGTCTGGAGTCCAGTTGGTGAGTGTGTCTATCAGTGACCTCAGCACACTGTGTGTACCTGATGGTAGCATGCAAGTTGCAGGTAATGCGTGCCCGGTGTATGATGGCCACCAGTTCTGTCCCAGTGTGAACACGGCCAATATATTGCCTGGAAGGGAAAAGGCAAGACCTGGAAATTATTTCTCCTGCAAGGTGTGAGGAGACTAGTTTAAAGAGGGTGTGCTCCAGACCCTGGTGAGGTGTATGCATGCATGAATGAGGCCTCAAAGAGTGATGAAAATACTTGTGTAAAGGAAACATGTGGTGAGGCCGCTGACATTTTCCCCAAAGGTAATGGAGGAATATAGTAGCCGTATGACAGAAGTGATATGTCCTGTGGTGTATAGCGACCTAGGGGTGGGTGCTTAATGTGAACACAGCCAGCTTGGTGTATGAGGGTTAGAACCATAAAGATAATGGCCGGGCTGCTATGACTAGAGAAGGGCGAATTTCTCAAAAATTCGATTCGCCGAATTTTCCGACAGATTCGCATTAAAAAACAGCTATTTCCTGGGCAGATATGTAGGGTGCTGTAGAACATTGTCCTTTCTTAAATATGCAGAGGGGCTTGGTTTGGTCTTCATACAATGCTGGTTTTTGTATGACAGCACAGCTGCCGCCCGCTTTTTAGAATCGTTTTTTCCCCCCTTCAATTCCTGGGCACTTCGGGGCAAAACTGAAAAAAAACTGAAGCGTAATGCAGCCTGATAAAAATCATGGGGGCCAGCTGGAAAAAAAAAAAGGAGGGCTAAGATCCTACCATACGTCCCAAAAAAAACAGTAGAGGTTACTGGAAACCGCCACAGATACAGCCCCCAGTAAGGGGGCGATGGCAATACCCTGCCAGGGGCGGAATCTAAGTAGGTCCCCCTTTCACCAGAGCCCCCCGCAAAGGGGATGGACTTGCGCGGGGAAATCTACCAGGGCGTTTCCCCGACGTGACTTTCTTGCGGGGGGGCAGCTGAGGGGGTAGCAAGATACAAAATGTAAGGCAAACTCGGAGTGGGGGAAAAAGGAAAGGTCGGGACAGGGGCCCAAGGATCGGGGTCAAGGGGCGGGGGAAAAAGAGGACGGTACACGGTATGACAAAACGAGGCTCGGGGAGGAGGGGGGAGGCGGTTTTTCCTGTCTTTTAATTTGGACATTTTTTTTTCCCCTTTTCTTATAAAAGAAGTCACCCAAAGCCGTTTTGCGGCATTTGCTTGTGTTCGAAATTTCCGTTTTGTACTAAATTCCAAGTTTAAGGGCACTAAATGAAAAAAATTAAGCACCTAAAGCTTTCCCCGTAGTTAGGGTCCCCTTTAAAAAATTTTTTTTTACACTGCTTTCAACTTTTTGGTTTGTCACGCAAAAAAAACGGGATTCAAAAAAACCACTTTTTATACTTCATAATAAACTGCTTTGGGAAAACTTTTTGGGTTATTAAAAAATTGAAGCTGATGGGGTAAAATTTTCCTTGGCCCCAAAAATGGTTTTGGAACGTTGGGCAAACTGATACGGAGGATTTCTTTTAGGGGTATTTGATTTTTTTCCTCCCTCTCAGTGCGGGAAAAAAATCCCTCCCAGTTTGGCCCCGGTAGCGAGGGCCCCAAAGAGGATGGGGGGGCCGGGAAAGTCATCCCTTGCCGGATGGTGAGATCGGGAAAATGGCACAATGACGGGGGGCGGGGGTGTGGATTTCAAGGCACCGGGCCCCCCAAGCACCCGCTTTGGGGTTTCGGGACATTTTTGGCCAAGGGACTTTTCGGGGATTTTGGAAAAAAAAACAGGGTAGGCCCCCAGAGGGGCACAATGACAGAGTTTTTTGGGGGGCACAGCGGAGAAAACGGGCAGCGGGATGGGTCAGCCCAGTGGCACAATGACACAGTGTGGGGTCATGGCAGCGCCACTTTGAGGTCGGGACAGTGGCACAATGACACAGTGGGGAAAGGTCACGGCAGAAAGCCACGGGCAGAAAGGAAGTAAATTAGAGCGGCACAAGGGACAGAGTGTGGAGGTGGGTGGCAAAAACCATTTTGGGTAAAGATTTTGGTGGAGGGGGGGAGGGGGGAAAAGGGGCCCCTCCCCTGTCCAAGTTTTTGGGTGTGGCGGGGAAAGGAAGACATTCACACAGGGGGGCTAAAAAGGACATGTATGGCCCGGGGGGGCCCGTATTTTTACGCTTCACACGTCCGTGCTCCCCTTGAAATTTGGGAAAAAACCCGTTTAGCTCAAGGACGGTCCACCTTTGTTCTACATATTGTAAAGGGGGGTTACTGCCTTTTTGGAAAAAAAATTACGGTTTGGGGAACCCCCAAACCTCGGCTCGGCACAACCCAAATTAGTTCCTGAATGGTGCAGAGCCCAACCATTTGGAAGGGGGGGGACGCAGTACCAACTTTTTGGAGAGGAGCAGGGGTCGGCTTCGGCAAATTAGGAGGGTTTGGACGCTTTACTGTTGTCTTTTGGGAAATCGCCTCGTTGAACGACTGCTGGCCCCTTTGAATAGGTGGGGGAAGGAAGCATCTGGCCCCGGGAGATGATGGAAAGAGAAACAGCTCCCTTCTGCAGAGGTGGTGGGCTTGACTGGTTTGCAATGGCATGCTTTACCACTGGGCGCTGCGGGCTGTGCGGCAAAAGGGAGGGACCCCCCAACATCAGGCCCCTTTTTTCCCCGGGGGGCCCCCGGGGTTGGTGACGTGATGTGTTGACGCAGGGCCGTGGAACCCAAAGTTAGCTCCCGGGCCCACGTTCACTTTCTCCCACAGATTCTACATATACCCTTATTCGGCCCCTCGGTGTCTTAGAAAAGGGAACTCCCACACCCCCCGGAGTAGCTTTTTTACCCCAAACGCTCCACACTGATGATACTACCGCCCCCTCCCCTCACTAAAGCCCCTGTGCCGCAAATTTCCCTTGAATCTGTTTACTACCCGGGGGGTTTTTTGGGTCCCCCCCCTCGCACTGCTCCCTTACCTGCTGATCACAGCAACACTACCCCCTTACGGGGCTGCGCCGCTCCCGGGACGGCATGTGACCCCCTGTTCCCCTGACGATGAGGGAAGCCTTGCTTCCCCCGGCCCCCCAAGTGGGTCGGCTACATCATCATCGTTTAAATTGTTTGATTTAATGCGGGTTCCTCCTAAATTGGTCTTGGTATGCAAGAGACTTACCCCTCAAAACATGACCCCCCATCCCCCATCTCCCACCCAATACTTTGCCCCCTACTGCAAGAAGCAGGGGAGGGCGGCCCCACTTCTTTGCGGTAAAAAGTAGTGCTAAATGTCCCCCTCAAATTTTTTCACCCTCGCTTTTTTGTGGCGCTGACCCCCAGAACCTTCGGATATAAATTATGCTACGGAATTAACGGGAAAAAAATTCGATTTTGGGCTTTAAAAAAAACCCCTTTTTTTTTTCACTGACTAAAAAAAGAAAGAAAAACCGCTTAATTAACCTTCGGTTAAAAATTTTTGCTACGGGAAAAATTTTGTCTTTGGTGTTGAAAAAACCCGTTTTTTTTTTGACTACAAAAGCGGGAAAAACGTTTAAATAAACCTTGGATAAAAAATTATGCTACGGGAAAAAAATTTCGTCTTTGGGGGTTGGGAAAAACCACCGTTTATTTTATGACTAAAAAGAAGAAACACGTTTAAATTTAACCCTTTCGGATTTTAAATTTGTATAAAAAAAATTTCATTTTTTCCGTTAAAAAAAACACCGTTTATTTTACGGGGACTAAAAATAGAAAAAACCCACGTTAAATTTAAACCCCTTGGATAAAAAAATTGCGCAAAAAAGGGGGGGAGCAGCAAAAAATTAATTGGTTGTGGCGTGTTAAAAAAACCGTTTCTTTTTAAATGAATACAAAAGCAGAAAATTTTAAATTTTTCCTTCGGATATAAATTTTGCTACGGAAAAATTTCACCCTTTGGCGTTGAAAAACCACCTTTTTCTTTTACGGGATAAAATAGCACAAAACGCTTAAAGAAAACCTTTTCACATATTTTTTCCCCCCCGGGGCGGGAGGACAGAAAAGTAGTGTAGACCTGCTGTTTCCGTGTGTGTCCCTTATTCTGTAAGTTGTTTGTATTTTTTTCGTGTTTTTAAATGCTCAAATCTCCCAGTTTTACCCCAGAAGAGTCGGGTCAAAAGAGTCCTTCAAGTTTCAGTTTTTTTAAACCCCGGCCAATCAGGGGCAGCCCCCCCCACCCAACTGAAAAAACCAAATTCCCTTTGGGAATAGGTAGAAAAACATGTGAAAAAAATGTCAGTGGGGGAGTAGCCTTTTGGTGGGTGGAGCCAACAGCCGTCATTAAAAATAAGATTTGAGGGGGTAAATGCTTAAAACCCCTGCATTTCGAAATTTAAGGGGCATAGGGCTGGGAACAGCAGGTTGACATGGTTGTGCTCCCCTCAGAAAGGGGGTGTACAACCTATGTGACGGTTTCCCCTTTTAATTAATCCTTGGATAAAAAATTGCACAAAAGAAATGAGTCCCAAAAAATTTAAAAACTGGTATGTGGCTTTTTAAAAAAGCTGTTTTTTTACTAAATAAAAAAGAAAAAAACAGGCTTGGGAAAAACCCTTGGATATTCAATGTGCTCCAAAAACGGGCCCAGATGGCATTAAAATGTATATGAAAGCAAAATTGGCCCCACACTGGATTTTAAAATTCCCAATCCCCACAAAATAAAAATTATTTACGGAAGAGGGAATTTCTCTGTTTCAAAGCTGTAAACCCCCCCCCCCAAAAAAAAAATCGCTGTTAAAAAATAACTTTTTTTGTGTGGGATTCGCTCTGCAGTACAGCACGACACAGAAAGGGGAGTGTGGCACCCAGCGTGGTCCCGGATTTTTACATAGTCCCCGGTGAGGGTCACGGGAACCCCGGGCCGGTCTCTGGTTGGTTTCATCTTGAAACATGTAAATTGAGGATTTTCCCTTTTTCCCCTTCCCCTCCCAGGTTTTTTTCCCCCATGTAACGCATTTTGTTTGCGGCCATTTTATCAAAAAAAAAAACAGCTTTTTTCCCGCGAATCCCCCAAAACTTTGACTTCGTTAAGAATCAAATTTTTCCTAAAATTTTAAAACGAATTCCACTTTTTTTTAGAATGGGATTCGCCCATCTCAAAGTATAAATCTACCCCGTTTATAAATTTTTTGTCTCCCCATTGACTTCAGTGCACGGTGTAAATTTGATGGTGTACAAGATGCAGAAGGGCCCTGATAGAAGTGAGATTTTCCCCCCTTTGAAAAGGGTTCAGGAGATGTGAATAAAAACCTCTCCATCCTTTTGCTGCAGAGGGTCTGCTGTGGACAGAACTGGGGGAGAAGGGGTGCACAGGGGGATTTGTCCCCCTGATATAGTGAGGTGTGGGGAAAATGTCAGTTTTTGGGCCTCGGGAAATTTTTAGTTTGCTTTGCTGATTGGTGAGGTCTTTATTGTAGAACATGAATGGACTGGGGCCCCGGGGTTAGGATTTTTAAAACCCTTTTGGTGGTCACCACAAATCAAATACCCGTTATTTGGGGTGTAAAGCTCAGGTGAGTGGCAGTGACCCCCCTAATCATGCAAGGGTAGTGCATGAAAGGGAGTAGATTTGATCGTGAATGTGGTCTTCCCGCGGGTTTATTCAGTTGTTGGAGGGGGGCTAAAAAAGTCCTCAGCTTTTGAAACTCACCTGGGTTAAAAAGGCTTTAGAAACAAGCAGAGGGTTTTTCCCCGATGTAGCCAAATTTTTGTAATGACCCGTGATCATTGCCCGCGGGTGGCACAAGGGTTTAAATTTTGCCACAGTGGGTCCTTGTGCGCGAAGGTTATCAGCCCCGAGGGGGTAAAGGGGAAATAGACCAATTTCCCCTGGTTTGAAACCAGGTTTAAGCTAGTAGCCCCCGGGGGCAGAAATTTTTGGAGGATATAGCCCGACCCTAAGGAGCAGGAGATGTTCGGTGAGGACCAGGGAAAATCTGTGTTTAAGAGAGGTTTGGGTCCCATTAAGCCCGCAAAGGGGGTAGCAGGTTTTGACTCAGGTGCGCCCCTATGGGCCATGGTGGATAGTGGCCCTGAGAAGTGTGCTGTCATTAAGGCGTCTGGTGAAGATAGTGTGGTTGCTGGGACCAACCAGGGGCCTTTTGCTTATGTGAGACCCAAAAAAAAGTCAAGATTTTGCCCTTGGGACAATGCCCAAAGGGAGTCTGTGTGGAAGAAAAAGGGTACAAAGGGCTTATAGTGCTGATATTGGGGTTGTCAGTGGTAAAACCCCGTGAATGTTTAGATGCGGGCTGAAGGTTAAAGATATCCTGGTTTCAGAGGGAGTATGCGTGGGGGCCAGCTTTTTTGAAAATGGCATTGGGCTTGGGGCTGTTTCCCATTATGGGATTTAAGGGGCATGGTTGAGCCCCTAGCTGAGCTTCGTGAAAAAATTTTTTCTTTGCCCCTGAGGGGTGCAGGGGAAAATGTTGCCCCAAAAGGAAAGGGTTTGACCCGGAGGAAGGGTTTTTTGCAATGTGAGAAAAACCTGTTGGGGCCCTTTTCCAAAGGGGGGGGGAGGAAAAAAAAAAATTTTTTGGGAGAGCGACCTTTAGGGCAGTCGCAGGGTTTTTGCCAAATAGGTGGGGGAAAAGCAGGAAAACCCCCCAGCAGACATTTCCACCCCAAAACCTGGGTTTCCCGTGGGGAAGGCAAACCCTTTCGTTTTCAAGGGAACCTGGTTTCTGCATATGTAGCTAGTATGGCTGCTAAGTGGCTAGTGATGGGGGTTTTCCGGGAAAGGGCCAGTGTTGGGTGGGAGGGGGGCCCCACGTTCCAGGACAGGTTTTGGGAGGTCTCTGGAGGCCTATAAAAAGCCTGGGGTTTTCAGGTTTTTTAAAGGGGGCGTGGTTGTCCTGGATGTGTGGAGCAGCAGAGTGGGAAAAGAGCTTTTGGGCCCCCCGAGGCTATAGGGAAAACCTGGTTTCACCCGTGAGGACACTAATTTTTTAAATTTCTTTTCGCAGGCAAGACCTTGGACGAGAGGGTTTTTGTGCGTGAGTTATTGGGGCCAAAAAGTCCCGAGGGAATTATTTTTTTTTTTGTTTTTTTGGGAAACTGTGTGGGTCAAAAAAGCTGGTGAGGCCAGTTTTGAAATATTCCCCCTGTGTCGGAAGATCTTTCTGCCAACCGAAATTTGTTTGTTTTCCCAAATTTTTTTTCCCGGAAATCCCTAGGGAGCACACCAATGGGATTACTTTTCCCCCGGGGGCAAAATAGGGAGACAAGGTTTAACCCGCAGTGATTGAACTAAAATTTAAACATTAAATGTTTTTCCCCTTTAAAAAACCTGGCTGGAACCCGCACACCCGTATTGTAAGTAGCAAATGAAAAGGAAAAAATTTAAACTGGCTGGGGGAAAACTGTTGCCCACGGACTCCCGGAAAAAGAAATTTTGGTTTAAACAAATGTTTCCAATTTTTGTTGTCATTCGGAAAAACCACATTGGTTTAAAAAGAAAAATTTAAAAGGGGGGGGGACCTTGAAGCTTTCCTGGGGTATTGATTCACCAAAAGGTTTGAACATTCTGCAGAGAGGACATCCAATCTGTAATGTTTACAAAAAGTTGATGGGGTTTGACCATGTTGCAGCCTTCCAAATTTGATCTAAAAAGGGACTTGCCGAAATTCCGCCCGGATGCGCAGTGGATTGGTGGAATGAGCTTTTGAGATGAAGAGGTGAAACTTGACCTAGAATGCTTTTTAACATTTTTTTTATGACCCTTTAAAACCAGCGGGCCCGAGTAAACCCTTTCTGGCTTTGTTTACCCTTTCCCATTTCCATTTAAATTGTAGAAACAATGCTTCATCCAACCCGATAATTTTAGTAGCTTGTGATAAAATTTAGCACCACTCTTTCACATCCAGTGTGTGTAACCTCTGTTGTTTTTTCTTTCCACTGGATGTGGAAAGAACACCGGGAGAACAATCTCTTGGTTAGTGTTAGATGTTGAAGTCACTTTTGGAAGAAATCTGGTATAGTGTGCAGAACGAGACAATGCTGTTGGTCTCTCAGAATTCGGGTTTTCTCTACAGGAGAGAGCTTGAAGTTCCCCTAACCTTTTTGCTGAAGTAATGGCCACTCAAAAAAAGTGTTTTTAAGTGATATATTTTTGAGACTAGACAGTAGCATGGGCTCAAAGGGTGGACTGGTTAAGGCCTCAGAACAAGGATAAGTCCCATGTTTGGTATGGGAAATTTTTGCACCATTGGTTTAAGATTTCTGACTGCTTTGAAGAATCTTCTGACCAGTGATTGGTTTGAAAACTTTGATTCCAGCTGAGCATTAATTGCTGTGAAGTGGACCTTCAATGTATTGTATTTGAGGCCTTTATTAAAGCCTTCCTGAAGAAACTGTAGTACGGAAGATAGCGAGTCAGCAGAGACTTCTTTAAAGGAGCACCAACCTTTGTAGATTCTCCAAATCCTGTTATAAACAGATTTTAGTTGCAGGTCTTCTAGCAGCCAAAAGGGTTTTAACTACTTCGTCTGAGGGGGCCCAAAGACTGTTGTAAGTTTTCCCGCTCAGCCCCCAAAAGCCGTCAGATGAAGTTTGTGCACTTGGGGGAAAAAAAACATGCCGTTCTGAGATCTAAGGGAGAATCGCACAAAAATTCAGCTGCATCCTTTATTAGAGGTATGTTCTCCAGGATCTTTTCCCTTGAGACCCCATCTTGCAGATCTTGGGTTAATGGCTGAGCCAAATACATAAGGACCTGGTTACAGGTATGGATCCCAAAAGCTATTTTACATGCTGGTGCAGAGGAAGCATAAGACCTTTTCATAAAGCTATCTGTTTACCTACAGTATCTTTACCAGATTCCATGTTTTTTTTAACTGATTTTACTAAATGCGGTAATTTGTCATTCCTCAGAATCATAATCATCTTTAATCTTCAGAAATATATTCCCCTTCAGATATAGTACTGTCACCAGATGGGGAGGAGGGGTAAAGGTGAGGTGTGAGGCTTAGCTGCAGGCTTGTTTGTGTTATAATCCTGAGTGTCTCTAAACTCTGAAAAGTTGCAGAGAGCTGTTCCTTACACCAGGAGAGACAGGCTCTAGCCTCAGACTGTAAGGAACCTTCCCATTCAGGAGAACATAAAGTGCATATATCAGAGGCATATTCATCTGGGATGAGCTGTTTGCATCTAACACAAACCCTGTGCTTGGATTTTCTCTTCGTTTTTCCCACTATCCGCTCTGGAGGTGGACATCTAAGGGTTAATGCAAAGACCTAGTTAGAATTACATTCTCAGTAAGCCGCAATGCTAAAGGTGCATATAAAACAGTCTTCACTACACAGAAAAGACACAGTGTTAATAAACCTAGTAGATGGCAATATAGCTTCCTCTTTAATATTGCTCAGAGCTGCTGGTTAAAGCATGAAGCAGGCAGATATGCACCCCAAGCTCACCTCACTATAAACAGGAAATACTGTTGTCTGGCACAGAAATGGGTTAACTTGTTTTTGACAATAAGTACAGTAGAGGGGCAGTATAGAAGCTCATATATACTGCACAAAGGTATAACATACAGCTCACCTTGCTAAACAGGAAGGATTTGCTGTCTGGACAGAAAAGGTTAACTTTATATCCGCACAGATCAGCAGAGGGGGCAGTATAGCAGCCTCTTTATACAGCACAGATCAGTAGGGGGGCAGTTATAGCAGCCTTTATATACCGCACAGATCAGCAGAGGGGCAGTATAGCAGCCTCTTATATACAGCACAGATCAGTAGGGGGGCAGTATAGCAAGCCTTTATATACAGCACAGATCAGCCGAGGGGTAGTATAGCAGCCTCTTATATACAGCATTAATATATTAAACAGCTGTAGGCAGACACATAAAACACAGCTTACCTTGAGAGGGTGTGCTGTTTGGTAAAACACCTTGAAGTGCTGCGCGCCAAATTTCAAGCCCCAGATGTACAGCGAAATCTTGCTGTAACAGCCAGCTCGCAAGCATTTCAGGAAAGCTTCAGCAAGGATCATGCTGCTTAGGTGTCTTATCCAGAGGGGGCAAAAGTCAGAAGTGCCAGGTCCCACGTCAACGCTGAGTGGGAGGCAAGGCTAGGTACAAGCTCCACATCTAGCCAAGGTACTTCTGGACACCACACTCCCTTACAAGGGAGCAACACACGTTTGTTCAGATTTAACAATGGCCACATGTTTGATGTTCGGGACGAGGAACCCAGACCGCTCTCCCGTATACAGCCCGGAATATGAAATTGGCCTTAGACAATGATCACACAGGGCAACAAATAGAGCACCTGTCTTTCGAGGTCCTGAGAGAGAAAAAAATACTGGTGTTTCAGTGCTTCCAGCCAGGCTTTATAGGGCAACACTTAAGTGATTAATTAGTTCAATTACTGCTTGTTAACCCGTCTCTCCCAGTTGTAAACCCCGGGGAAGTAATCCCAATGGTGTGCTGCCTTAGGACGATCAGGAAAAAAAATATTATATATATATATATATATATATATATATATTTATTATTATATATATTATATATATACAGTTGGGAACCCGAAGTTTTCATACAAATATATAAAAGACAAAATATTCATGTTTTCCTAATCAGAGAAAGATTAGAAAGATTTCATTAGTATTTGGTAGCATTGCCCTTAAACCGTATGACTTGGGTCCAACATTTGGATATACTTCCTCAAGCTTCTCACAATAGTTGGTAGGAAATTTGGTCCATTCCTCCTGACAGAACTGGTTTAACTGATTCATGTTTGTAAGTCGTCTGACATTTCATCTTTGCCCATAAATTTTCAATAGGATTGAGATCAGGGCTTTGTGACAGCCACTCAAAAACATTGACTTAGTTATCCTTAAGCTACTTTTTAACCAGCATGGCAGCATGCTTCGGGTCATTGTCCAATTTGGCAGACCCATTTCCGCCCAAGCTTTAACTTTCTAGCTGATGTCTTGAGATGTTGCTTCAGTATTGCCCCATAATCTTCTTTTCTAATGATGCAATCTATTTTGTGAAGTGCACCAGTCCGTCCTGCTGCAAAACAACCCCACAACCTTTTTTCCCCCTTTTTTTTGGTCCTGAAAGAGAGGTTGCAGCACCGCCAAACAGCAGTGGGGGACAGGTTTAAACCTGAGAATTTTGAGCAAATGAATGAGTCTGCGAGTGTGTTTTCCTAATAAGTGTGTTACTTTTAAGTGTGGAGACTTAAGATTGAGGACTTTAGATTTTGGGGGGTTTAGAGGGGGACAGTATTGTATTGCTTATTGATTTAAATTTATTCATATATTTTTTGGTAAATCCCCATGA
>JAODAL010077304.1:0-13314 GCA_025379985.1 Phyllomedusa bahiana | reverse complement strand
GATTCATTTACCTCGTCCTGTTTTTTGGGTTTTTCATTTGAATTCTGGGGTGTTTACTGGCTTCCATTTGGGATGTAGTAAAACCAAAATTGTGCTAAGAAACCCCAGCTTGACCTTAGAGAGTAAAACAGGTCTATGCTATAGCGACCTGAGGAGCTGATGCAGCCCATACAAGAGGGCATATCTCAGAATAGGTAGGACACTGTTAATGGACACATCTTGCAAAGTGACTTGTGTTTGTAAGATCTTTAACATAAAAAGCAATCCTTGTAGTGAGACAACCCCTTTAATAAAAAATAAATCTCATTGCTGCTGCTAATGTCCCATTTGTGGCGTATGTGACTGATTATTGGCTTCATCAGTTATGGTTGCATGTACTGCTGATGCCAGTGATAATGTGCCATGAAGGACCAGTGCAGAGGGAGGGAGTGATTGAGAGTCAGTTAATTTATTTTTTCATGGTGTATTTTTTTTTTTTTTTTTTATAACAAAACCACTTTTGATAGCCTTAGTCTCCGTATACTCGGTGTATCTTTAGTATGCTTCGGCATATTCTATATTGTATGTAATTTCCCCTATATGTATTACTTATAGTGGGTAATATGGTACCATTTGGTAACTCGGGATGCACCTTGGGTCTTTAATACAGACTCGCAGTGTAACTCATACATTAACTTGTGGCGTTTCTGCTAAGTGCGTTAGTAAAGCCATGTGTGGCTTTTGTAGGTGTTTTCCCTGATAAATTGTACTGTGAAAAGAGGGGGAAGTAACAAAGTCATTAAAGGAAATGTGTGGGAAAAAGTAGAATCAGTTTCTAATTTTTTTTAGTGAAAAAAAATCTGCTCCCTTAAGTTGGGATGGTGTGTACAGTTCTTAACCTTCAATGTTAACCTAAAATATTGTATTCTGTTTCAGGCATTTATATCATTAACCTAAAGCGCACATGGGAAAAGATGCTGCTTGCTGCACGGGCCATCGTTGCCATTGAGAACCCCGCTGATGTGTGCGTCATCTCTTCCAGGAACACTGGTCAGGTAATCTTAGTTCTTTTACTACTGTAATATCAGAAGCCTTCACATATGCAGTATCCAACTGGCCAGCCACAGTCAGGTGATAACTTGACCAAGGGTACATTCTCATGACTGGTTTGGATGAATCAGTGCCCTAAAGTGAGGTCCTAACAGTGTAAAGTGATTTACTGTGCCCTATGTAAGATCAGTGTATTACATGAGTAGTACGGCTTGTTCCCTCTTTAAAGTTCCATGCTGGCAAGTGCAGAATTTCAATGTGGGAACAAATGCAATCTCTGCTCAGACATGTCTGCCGAACAACCAGTACTGTGAACATCCCCAAACTACTGGTTGGAACATCTTGTGTATGTTCATAATGCATCTTTCCTGTATTTTGCAGTTTGCCACTGTTTTTACCCTATGTAGAGGTTTGTCTGTTGCAACAATATACATGTGACATTGGCAGTGGGACGGGTCTTCAAATCGGCTTGGTTTTTCCTTTACCTGTAGCTAGATGGTTTTGGTTTAAATACTTAAAACATTCATTTTACCCATCAGTATGTTTGCTATAGGAAAATGCACCATTGGGCACTTGATGCCTTTTTTCCCAACTTATTTTCCTCAATGTGCTGTGTAAATTAAAAAAAATAAAATAAAACGTGTATATTTTCCACCTAATCGGTGCGTTTTGTGCCGGGTAAGCGCACTAGAAATTGCACTTTTTAGGGGTCTCGTTAACTTTGTGAACAGACTTCAGATGGCCGAGTGTTTAGTCAGCCAACAGTTGTTCCTGCTGAATGTCACATAAATGTGCACGTTTCTCAAATGTATATCCTACTGTGAATGTGGTTTGGCAAGGATTAAATGTCCCCCTTTCCCCCTCTTGGTGACATCTGCCATGTGTATATATACAGCAGTGACACTGGGGTCAGTGCCAAGCATGGTGATGGCCTAGGATCTGAGGTATACAGTCTCAAAGGTTTTTTGGCTGTATGACTGTTGGCAGCATACCACTGTATGGCTGTACAGATGCTCACTTTGCAGTCTTGTATAAGTTGGGAATTGATGTATAATTGTAAAGGGCTCAAGCACAATGTGAACAGCTTTTTTGGCTTAATTGGCCAGTGGAGAGCTTCTGCAAAACTGCTTTTTGTATGCATTCTTGTTTGATGGTTTATTTTTTTTATTCTTATAGAGAGCAGTGTTGAAGTTTGCATCTGCATATGGTGCCACACCAATCGCTGGCCGCTTCACTCCTGGTACTTTCACCAATCAGATTCAGGCAGCCTTCCGGGAGCCACGTCTGCTAGTTGTAACTGACCCACGTGCTGATCATCAACCACTTACAGAGGCATCTTACGTGAATATTCCCACAATTGCCCTCTGTAATACCGATTCTCCTCTGCGCTATGTGGATATTGCAATTCCCTGTAACAACAAGGTGAGAGAAATGGCTGCCATCAAACTGATTTGTATAGAAAACATTTGGAGCAAAACCATAAAGTACTCTGAACTGTTTGCAAATACAGATAAATATTGGCACGTTTATTTGGTGTAGCTATTAATCCTTGAATTTCTTGTTAAAATTCTTGTGAATTCTGATGGCCATTCACTCAAATGGCCAGTCCAGGCTGTAGTTCACACTGTGAAATACAGCATGGATTTTCCACACCAGATTTCACATCAAAACATGTTTATTCTGTTGGTTCCCGTCAGATCCCGCTCATGCAGGTGTGATGTGGGTTAGCCCCATTGAATTGGAGCGAGCCTGCATATAAATCAGAGGCGAATACTACCTCTAAAGTAAAAATTCTCAGGAGATATCCAAGGTATTGTCTCTAATTTCAGCCGGAGATTACATATCAGACTTTTCTGCTTGGAAAATTCCGTACAAGAATAGCATTGATGTCAGAACATATTGATCCTCTAGGAGGGGCCAGTTCCTGTACTTCCCCCTGTAGCTGTACAAGGCTGTATTTGGGATTGTTGTTGCTCAGGTCCCAATGAAGCTGGCAATAGTTGTGTTGGTCTATGCTGTGCAAGTTAATGGGGCTTTTTGTCTTGTCTCAGCATGTAATGTTGCTACATTGCCCTAGAGGCCTTGCTTTTAGGTGATATGGCATTTCTGATGCACCTCCTAAAGAGCTGCATGGCACAACTCAAGCATGGAACAGACACCACTTTATGCTACTCTTAACCTTTAGGGTATGTTCACATGTGGAAGGACGCGTACATATTTTAATGGTGGATTTTACTGCAGATTTTTCCACTTTGATTTCTGTAGGCAAAATCTGCATTAAACTGTTTGGATAAACAGTTGGCACAGGTATTGCTATTTCCTAGCAAAGGAAAATCTAACTTGCTATGAAATGCACACCGGATCGCCCCTGTTTGAACATACCCTTAGGCCATGTTCACACGGCGTATTTGTCCGCGGATTGGCGCCGTACTCCGCCCCGGATTGGCGCGGCAGTACGGCGCCAATCCGTCGGAGTAAGTACGGTAATCCACTGCTCTCATCGAGAACAGTGCATTCCGTCGCTCCTTCCCGCTCGGCGAATCCGTCGGGCAGGGAGAAAGTGACATGCACATTATTTATGGCGCGGACGCGCCGTAGATAATGCATTGTCTATGGGGCTACTCCCCCGCCGCGCTCCCGCCCCTTATTCACGCCGGAATTGCGAGTGCAATCCGGCTCGCAAATCCGGTGTGAATAAGCCGTGTAAACGGGGCCTTAGGCCTCGTTCACACGGCTGATTTGGGGACGGATTTCAGCCATATTGCGCGCCGTATTGTGCTCCAATACAGCTGAACTCCGTCCCAGTCATTATGGTAATCCACAGTTCTCATAGAGAACTATGGATTCCGGCAGGATACGTGCCGTGGATAATGGATATCTATGGGGCCGGCGTAATTGCCAGCGAAATCCGTCCCCACAATTACGTCGGCAATAAACCGTGTGAACCTGGCCCTAGAGTGCATCAGCTGTAGAGTGGACTGCGTGCCTCAGTATTTAGCATTTGAAATTCTAACAAATGTACTGTCCCTGCATAGAGATCTTGTATGTGGTAATGTTACTGCACACTGTTAGAGCTTGGAGATGAGGCCATGCTTGGCCAATGAACTCTGAGTGTAGGATGTGTGCTACATTATGATTGGCAAGTTTTTTTTTATTGTGGACTCCATGAGGAGCGTTATGGCTCTGAAGACTGGAGTCCTGTACAAATTCTTGCCACATCTTTATCAAGTACTTGTGTTCCTTAAGATTAACATCACATCTCTCAAAGTTATTTAATACCATGTATGCCAGCAAGTCTGTTACTATCATTTGTAAACTACTGATCATAGTGATAGAAAATTGTAAAGGTTTTTTTTTGTTTTTGTTTTTTTTTAAATTGGTCATCACTACATATATTTAGTGAGACTTGTAACTTTTTTAATTTAAAAAGAAATTCCTTGTTCCTTAAGTTTGCTAACTTCTAGTTTTTTTTTTTTAGGGAGCCCATTCAGTCGGTCTCATGTGGTGGATGTTGGCCCGCGAAGTCCTTCGTATGAGAGGCACAATCTCTCGTGAGCATCCATGGGAGGTCATGCCTGATCTGTATTTCTATCGTGATCCAGAAGAGGTACGTACCTGAAGTGCTAAATTGCAGTTTTTTGTTAATCAGCTTTTTTTTGTTGGCGGACCTGCACACCTTGGTCAGAGGTCGGGGTTAAAAGTGCCCAGGAATGCTACTGGACTGCCAAAACACATTTTTGGGAGGGGTTTTCGCAAGCCCTGCCCCTTTGTCTAGCTTGCAGGTTGCTAAAAATGCTTTGGACGATTTGTGCAGGACTGGTTTATGGGATGCAAACACCATAACTACTACTTGTGGTGCTCAATACATTTACAGTAAGGCCCCGTTCACACGGCTTATTTGTCCGCGGATTGGCGCCGGATTTGCGCTGCAGTACGGCGCCAATCCGTCGGAGTAATTACGGTAATCCACTGCTCTCATAGAGAACAATGGATTCCGTCGCTCCTCCCCGCTCGGCGAATCCGCCGCAGGGGGAGAAAGTGATATGCACATTTACGGCACGTACGCGCCGTAGATGATGACAGTCTATGGGGCCGGGAGCGGCGCTCCGGCCCCATCCCGCCCCATATTCACGCCGGATTTGCAAGCGCAATACGGCGCACAAATACGCCATGAGTAAGCCGTGTTAACACGGCCTAAGTGGTAAGTGACTTCCACCAAAGGTGTAAACAGAACCAAACTGGAAAATGGCCTGCAGTTTTGTTCAGTCTCATTCATTTTGGGCACTACTTATAAAAATTTTAATCTGGACGTAGTGCATAAAGTCACACCTGTATACTTCATTCCTTTTTTTTTTATTTGGATATTCAAGTACTTTACAATGGAAAATTAGCCCTTTTTTTAGTACAATGATTGTGAATTGTTAATCAACCTGATTAGACTGCTACATGCCTTGTGTAGTTTGACCTAGGCACCATTAGTCCCTAGGACAACCTGCACAACATTGCATGATGTGGGGCCTGGGAATGCCCATGAACCAACCCCAAACTGTCGTACTCGTCATTTTGGTGGTGTTTACATAGGCCATGCTCCTTTGTGGGCAGAGAGCAATGTTTTGGCTGTTGGCTGTGTTGTGCAGGCTTTTCCTAGAGTATAGTTACATGCAGCAGATTCGCTAAAATCAACTAACTAAAAGGGTGGTTTCTGCTCCAGTACATGTTTAGATTTCAGCAAACCTCATTGAGATGAATTGGGCAGATGCTGACCTTTGTGGAACAACTCTGCCATGTGTGAATTCACCTTTAGTTTTCTAGATTTTGTAGGTTTTATTGCTGCAGACAACACCCTTAAAGCTTGGTACAATAGGGTTGAGATTGTTAAACTTTATTCCTTCTGTTCCAAATGTTGCCAGTGCTTGAAGAAAACCACACTGCAAAACTGCTCAGTTGTCATACTTTTATTAATTTCAGATTGAGAAAGAAGAACAAGCTGCTGCTGAGAAGGCTACCACAAAGGAAGAATACCAGGGTGAATGGACGGCACCTGTTGCAGAATTTAACACCACTGAGGTCACTGACTGGTCAGAGGGAGTGCAGGTTCCTTCAGTGCCCATCCAGCAGTTTGCTGGTACGTAAGCTCAGTCTTTGTTCATAAAACTGCTCTTAAGTCCTGGATGGTTTTTAATCAAATTCTCATTTCAGATCGCCCAGAACTCACAGCTGCTGCTGCAGCAGCTGCTGCTGTTGCTGCTCCCAAGGTCCCAGGTAAGACTATTTTCATAAAAGTAAAATCTTTCATTTGAAGCGCAATTTGTTTTAAATGGCATAGGACTGGTTCGACTGAATCAGAATTCTGCCGGCAATCGGGAAACTCTTGTGATCACTCACTAGGCTTCAGGACAATAAAGGAGTGATTCATTGCATTTTCTTTTTCCTGTCTGGGGAAAAAGGCTGGCGATGGGTGCACGATTTTCCTTCCATCTCCAACAAAATTCAAAGGTGGCAGAACTGGCCGTACCCAAATCTGAAACATAACTATGCATGTCTGGGAAGGGACACTTGATTGCCGAGATTAATGCTTTAGTCTCAAATTCCATCAATTGTAATGGGCAATAATTGGCAGTTATTCCTGTGGAAACTGCATGTGATGGTGTCCATGGTATTTGGGTGCTTGTGATGTCCATCTTGTGGTATAATAGAAGTCCAGATGCAGGTATGCACATAGTCCCTGTACTCAGGTTATAGAGCCAGGTAAAACTTGTTTGTTTCAAGGGTACTGAACAAGGGGACCTGCTAATGCTTTACACTTCTGGAATTCTCAAAATAGTATAGAATTCTCTAAGGCAACAAGAAAGGTAAGTAATATAAATCTTCTAAACCCACCAATTTCTGTGGGATCACGGTTATGTTTGGATGTGTCCAGCACACAGCTACTGAGGGTATATGGGCACCTTTAATGTTAGAGCAATTCATGAGCTACTGATTGGTTTTGGGGTTCCTTTGTGTGGACGGGACAGAATACAGTTATGTACTGGAACCATGTGGCAGCTAAGGCTAGGTTTTCATGCTGAGAATCTATGCCTAAACTTAAAATTTTCGAACATTAATTTGTGTGCATGCACATTCAATACTGTTGGACAATCAATGGCAGAAACTAAATTCTGCTGTTGGTTAACTAAACGGTGCATGTTCTGTTGTATGAAGCAGTCGTATCACCCATTGGTCTTGAGGCTGTGTGAAGCAATATGGTAGTTAGAAATTAAATCTCAAAATAAAATTTCATTAGTTTCCTTATGAACTAGATATGGTGGGTATCTCGCTTTGTAAATGTAGGATAGCTTTCCAAATGCCATACATAAAATAAAAGTATTCATTTTTATTTGCAGCTGAAGACTGGAGTTCGCAGCCCGCTAGCACAGATGACTGGTCTGCTGCCCCAACTGCTCAAGCTTCTGAGTGGGTCGGAACAACCACAGAGTGGTCTTAAAGAAATATCTGATGTCACCTATTTCAGTGCCTGTTATGGCCCTGTAATAAATATGTTTTCAAACTTAAAGGGACTGGTGGTGTTTTTACTAAAAATGCTGGAAGAATTGTCTTAGAAATGTTAACACAGGACAAAGTCTGCACCAATTAATAAGGATTTTGTTGTGGGTTTTCTGCATTGACTAAAGTGGGAGACTGAAATCTGCAGTATAATCTAGATGAGGACTGTCACATTATGTTCTCATTTTCTGTTGAAGTAAATGTAGGAAAATATTTGGTAAAATCTAAGTCCAAAATAAAATCAGAACCACCAGTTTGTGGATTTAAAGCAAAAATCCTACTGATATTTAGATTTTCTGTGGAAATTCCACAGTGGCCAATCCTCACGTGAACACTGCTTTGAAAAGCATTGAAAGTTCAGCAAATGCAACCTGAAGGGAAATGTAAATATGATATAAAGATGTAATAAGGTGCTCAGTCAATTTCTGAAGTTTTTTTTTTTTTAAAAAAAAGCCTGGGTTTAAACCAACTTGTTCACACGTTGTTTACATTCAGTGTTACAAGCGCTTTTAGGATCAGTCTTGGGGTCCGCACTGTTCGGTCCCCAAGACGGATCTAAACAATTGGCAGTGAGATGATCACTGCTGTCTGCCGTTCAGATGAGGGAACGCCGCTGTGTGTTTCAAAATCGCAGCTCAGCTCAGTCATGAACAGAATTGCATGTCAATAAATCTCACTGCTAATTGTTTAGATTCGTCTTGGGGACCAACAGAGCGGACCTCAAGACTGATCCTAAAAGCGCTTGTAACACGGAGTATAAACTCCGTGTGAACAAGCCCTATATCTGTGCAGGTGTAGGAGTTTACAGCAGTGATTCACTTGCTCCTATATCTAGTTGAGTCTATTAGAGGTACATTTGTGGTGGAGGAGTTGTGAATGTCAATGACACTGTCCAAGCAGGATGTCTGGCTATTAATGTGAGCTAAAAGCTGTATTTGTTAGGCTATGCCTCCACTGCATCGGACTGAGAGCAGACTTTTTTTTTTTTTTTTTCAGATGCAGGACCGCTGTTTTTGTCACTTTGTCGCGTCTTTTTTTTTTTGTGTGTGTTGTATGGGAAGACAGCAAGAAAACTAAAAGCACCGGCATATTATACAACATGTATAATATGCCCGTGCCGAAAGATGAGCTGTGGAGACTATAGCTCGTCTTTTCTATTGCCGTCTATGGGTCTAGTTTTTTAAAAGCGACGATATGATCATAATCTTGTGCAGGGGAAACATAGCCTTATTGACAAGCTTTTAGTGAGAGAAACTTAGCTGCTCAGTGACTCTTATTTTACATGTAAATACACAGATGCAATCTATAGATGTGACAATGGCACAAGGCTTCTCTCTGGTCGGTAGCTTTTAAGAGTATGTATACACGGCAAGCATTTCCAGTCAGTTTGACGCAAGTTTGGATTTTCAAATCAGTCGGATTATAAAACCACATTCCAATATCAGTAGCACACTATCAACTAAAGAAACTATCAAAAGGCACATAGGAATTTTGAAAATGCATTTCTGCTATTTAGGATGCATGAAAATTGAGGTTCTTAGTTCACATTTTTGATCAAAACTGCTTAAGCCCCCCTCCCAATCGTCAAGGGGACCTCATATGCAGGTGGGTTCCTGAACTAATTTTTCCTTTTTAAAGGGCCCTTTCCGCCTTTTCATAATTCCGGGAGGGGAAAAACCAGCTACAAAAGGTAAAATGCTTTGTTTTTAAAAAATTTTGGGAAAGGTTTGGCTGGAGTGTGAAAAAACCAAAAAGGGAGGCAGCCACTCCTCCTTTAAAACCAAAGTTTAAAAAACAATATTTGCCTTTGAAACCCCCCAAAAAAACTTTTTTGAAAAAAAAAAATGGAAAGGGTTTCACCTGGTGTGGCAGAAATTAAAACATACATTTTTCCCAAATTTATCATTTAGCACAGTATCAACTACAAAAACTATCAAAAGGCACATAGGAATTTTTGAAAAAGCTTGTGTATGGAGGAATGGCTGCCTCTTTTTTTTTTTTTTTTTTTTTTTTTTTTTTGCACTCCACCCACCATCACAGGTTTTAAATCAATGCAGTTTACTTAGTAGTTGGTGCCTTCACTCCCTTGAAGTATGGAGGTCTGAAGGGGCCCCTAAAAGAAGGTAAACATTTGTAGGAACCCCCCCCTCCCATTAAAGGCCCGTTGAAGTTTTGGAGGTGGGTTTTAAGCAGTTTTGATAAAAAAATATTTAAACGAAGAAACCTCAAAAAAAATTGTTCATGTACCCAAAATAGCAAAATGTTTTTGGGAAAAAAAATTTTCCAATTTTGCCTTTTGATAGTTTCTTTAGGGATAGGTGCAAACTGATATTGGAATATGTTTTGTATGAAATTTTGTTTGGCAAAAACCAGTGGACCCTACGTCAGGGCCAAAAAAGTTTTGAGAATGAAAAAAATTTTAATTTTTTCCCAAAAGTCTCCCGCATCAGGTTTTAAAAGGGCAATTTGCATATACCCCAAAAATTTTTAAAAAGAGTGATCACCCAAACCCAGAAATTTAATTTCAAAAGTAAATTTAGTTTCCTAAAAATAAAACTTTTTTTCCCCAAAAAAATTTTAATTTCAGTGAAGGCCTCCCTTTAAAAAGGGACCAGCTAAAAACGTTTCAGGGGATTGCTCCATTAACACAGTTGTGGGTTTTGATGAGGACAGGGTGGAGATAAATTTCGTAAAGATTAAGTAAAAAATAAAACCCAATGGACATTTTAAAAAGGAAAGGCTTGTGTTTTGGTTTAATTGTTTCTTTTTTTTTAAACCCAAAGGTTATCTCTAAAAAAACCCACGGCAGTCATCATTGCACTGCACAAAATTGGCCCCAAAAGGGAAGTGTATCGAAGCTAGAAAGATTGAAACCTCAGTAAACAATCTATCGCATCATAAGGAATTAAAGGGGAAGGGGTTTTTCCATTGTTCCCAAAAAAAGCTCCAGGACACCTCAAAAGACCAACAACGCCGGGAAACCGTCCCTTAAAATTGTTTCAGTTCCCAAATTCGGGCTGCCAGCAGTGCAGACCCTTGCTCAGGAAGGGCCCGGGCAGGAGGTGTGATGCATCTGCACCACTGTGGGCGGAGACTCCTGGTGTAAGGGGGCACAAAAAAACCACTTCTCTCCAGAAAAAACATCGGGGGCAGACTGATTTCTGCCAAGGTACGGGGAGTGGACTGTGAGGACTGGGTAAAGTCTTTTTCTCGATAAATTCCCCTTTCCCGAATGTTTGGAACATTGGAAAAAAAGCTTTTCGGAGAAACAAGGTGACGATACCCCCCATCTTTTTCATGCCAACTGTAAAAGCCCCCAGAAAACCCCATTCATGTGGGGGGTTGTTCTGCCAGGGAACGCTCTCTAAGGCCCCATGTTCACACGGCTTAATTGCGGGACTAATTACGCCCGCAATTACCCTGTGGGGGGGGACGGGGGCCCGGCATTCCCCGGCCCCCCAAGCAAAAAATTAGCGGCCTACGTGCTAAAACACATGTAAAATTATTCCCCCCCGGGGCCTTCCCCGCCAAGGGGAGGTTTTGATCAACAATCCTTTTCAGCATGTGGGCACCTTGCCTAAAGCAAAAGGGGATAACTAAAAAGGGTCGGGAACAAAACTAGAGATTTTGGGTCCATGGCCCGGAAAATCCCCCTCTTAAAACCATTGAGAACTTTTGGCAAACTCAGGGGGTGGAAAACCCAAAAACCCAAAAAAATTGTGACAAAAAGAAAGCATGATTGTGCAGATGGTGCTAATCAGTCAGGGATTTGGTCCAAAGTTGAATTGAGGGGGGGCATGCCCGGGAAAAATTGCAGAGGGGGGGGCCTTGAAGAAGGTAAAACATGCAAATATTTGACTTTTTCTGCATTAAAAATCATTTTTCTAACTGTCAATAAAAGCTTTTGCTAATCATAATATGATAATATGATTGCACTTGTATTTCTGTATGTGATAAAAACATCTGACAAACGCACATGAAAACCTGAGGGCAGGGGGGCGTGGCTTGCCATGTGAAGGAGAAGGACGCAGGTTAACTGAGCTCCCGGCAGGAAGGCAAAATTAGCTAAGAGAGCAGACCTACCATGGGCCAAAAACGACAGAAGAAGACAGTCCCGGTGCCAAGAACCCCTGTGCCTGGTGATATCCCAATATCAAACTTTTTTTGCGCCCTTACACGGCTTGGATGAGGCTGGGGACGCTCCTGGGCCTTCCCGCACGCCGGCGCCATCTTACCATACCTTTGCCTCCCCTCGGGACAACGCCGGCAGCATGGATGCCCAGACTGGCGGGGGTCGACTGGAACAGCTACCTGGCACTGCAAGTCGGCCTGCAGCATGAGACGAGACTGCTACTCTGGAGGCGGCGACTCGTGGAGCTGACGACGAGGGAGACACCGGGGAGCAGCGATCTTCAATAGCAGGGCATCCGCCAAGCGCCGGAGCAGTCCTAGGGGCTCCAGCCCTGAACCGGGGCGACCCGCAGCGCCAGCCTCTGCCTTCGACGATGGAACACCGGGCAGGCAAAAACCCCGCACAACAACGGGAAAGCGCGCGGGACTCAGCCGACACTCTAAGCGCGCCAGGCGCCATCTTGAGAGACCGCATGGAGGAGCGTCAGCCATCGCAGATAGCTAAGGTACCAGGGAGTCAGTCTGCACAGAGACTACAGGGGAGCCCCATGCGACATGCTCGGTCGATTGATGTGACTCCTGCTGGGCTTAGAAGCACACCTCCGATGCCCCAGACTGTATGTCAGGGAGCTGACATATGCTTGTGGGAGGGGGGGATTGAGCCGGGTCTGGACTGCTCCACTAATTGGGCGGCGGAATGCAACCCCTTGGGCCCCCACATAAAAGATGGGCCTGCATCACTGGAACCCCTATATATAGAGGAAGAGAAGGGTCAGATCCTCAGGGCCTCCCCACCGGACGCTATGCAGTTTGCCCCGTCCCCGCCTGTAGACGGAGGAGAGGGACAGTGCGCTGTTGCGGCCCCACAGGCCTCTCAAAGTACGACCGCGGGCTCTGCTTTTGCCCACCAGATTTCACCCACGGGACACCCCTCCTCGCCTATGAACCCACAACTAGTCGATGCCCTAGAGAGTCCTGCACAACGGGCATCCCCCAGCACAGTGACCGGTCACAAAGCTTTAGCTGAGCCCTCGGACCACTCTCCACATCTCAGCCCCTCTGTAAGGCCGTGGATGCCCCTGGGACAGGGAAAGCCCCACAGTGCGACTACACGGCATAAGGCCATGACAGACTCCAGCATCTGTCCAGAAACTGGGCGACACTTCCCCTCCCAAGATGCCGACTGGGTTTCGCACCCGGAGACTCCCAACTGGGGAGACAGCCCCACTCCTTCTCCATCGTGCTATAACGCGTATCAACAAGCTTCAGGACGACTTAACGCAGAATGCGGCTGCTCAGACTTCGGCCTTGCTGCCGCCAGAAGATGTGCTAAACACCCTAGCTTCACACCCGGAGCTCCGGGCCCTGCTCTCACTCCTACCATCTAAAGCAGACCTAAAACAACTAGGCCGAGACCTTCGACAGGAGTGGATGAGGGATCTCCAACCGGTGCAGACTGCAGTAGCAGACCTTCAAGATAAATACCAGACCTTGGAGAAGACACAGGACACTACTAGCCGCGCTATTGCTGATCTTCAATCCTCACTTGCCATCCAAGAGCAGCGCCAAAACCAGATTGTGAACTTATTCGATGACTTAGAAAACCGTAGT
>JAODAL010077303.1:0-13314 GCA_025379985.1 Phyllomedusa bahiana | reverse complement strand
CCCGTGTTTTACTAGTCCATTGCGGTGGTCAATGGATTTTTTTCCGGGGAACGATGCAGACAACGCGCTTAAATTTTAGATGACACGTGGCTGGCCGGGCAGGACGGCTTTTTGGCAAAGAAATCCCTCTCGGATCGGGTTTGGGGGGCAGGCAAGGGCCAGGACGGGCGGAACCCTCTGTGTACCAGAGGGAAAAGGGCAACTTTTCCAGGCCCAAAAAAACCCTGGCAATGCCGACATTCAGGCTTTTGGCTTTGGGAGGTTTTGGGTTAAAGTTTTCTTCTGCTCCCCAATCCTGGAAGACAGAAGGCTGGCTGTAGACGGGCGCTTTACGGCGTCGGCATCAAATGGGGGGGAGGAAAAGGGGGTAGGAGGGGTTCCTTGGGGGTCGGTGGTACTCGGGCGACGGTGGAGGGGTTTGAAGCGGAGGCTGACCTGATCTGACTTGAGGACATGGGCAGTGGGGAAACACTTGGGGGTGGGGAGGAGGAGGGGGGGAGAAGAGGGTGTGACAGTGGTTGGGGCCCCCGGTTCGGTCTGGTCTTTTTTGGCCAAGTGTTCCCCTCCATTTCAACTCATGATTCGCTGCTGTGACTAGACATGTTGGTGGGGTTAACCCCCTAAGGTCTTGCCTCTACTTATCGTTTACGAAAAGGGAATATACATCGCGGGGTGAATCAGAGGCTTGTCAAAAAAAGGCCCAGGCGTTGAGAGGTCCTGGCCCTTTTTTGATGGCGATAGCAAGGGCGGGGTTTGCGCTTACCGTGGCTGGCAGAATCATTCAGCAGACTTCGCGACCGCCCTCTCCCTTTTTGGGGGGACCCTAATGACACTAAACCCCTCGTCTTCCCCTGTCCGTAATTGAAGCGCTCGCAAGCAAATTTGCTGAAAAAACCACGTTGGATCCCCCCAAAGTCGCATCATCTCTTTTAAAACAGGTGATTTTTGTCCTGAAATTCTGATCCCGGAGGGTGCGGGCTAAAGCAAAAGGGACTGCAACGTTCCAACCCCCTGGGGCTTTTGTGATTGACCGGGGTTCCTTCTCCTCCTCTTTTGGCATCATAATGGGCGTCAGAGCAGACAAAATCATCCTCTTTGGCCTCTTGATCTTTTTTCATGCCTTCTGACCCCCCCCGAAATTTTTTATCAAAAATGGTCTTAGAAAAAGGATTATCCACAGTGGTGGGTACACGAGTTGACATTTGGGTGCTTTTGTTGGACGGATGCTGATGATCTGAGACGACATTTTTGGGCCGTGACTGGGAGAACGAGGAGGTAAGATGCTGGGGCAGGTTGCATTAACCCAAAGGACAGATTGACGACGCTGTTCATTACTGAGATTCACGGGCCCCTGCCAGCGTAAAGGGGTCGACGGTCCTGCAACTGAGATCCGCTGGCATGCGTTTTGTCGCCAGCCCTTCTCTGTCCCTTTACCCCCAAGTCCTACACCCCTCTTTGCTCGCTTACCACCGAATTCGTCCGGGTGGTAGTTCAAAAAATTAAAAATTTGAGAAGTTGGAAAGGTTTGGAAGTTTTTATTAAAAGACTGCAAATCACAGTATTTTCAAATCCCCCCAAAACAAACAAAATTGCTGGATTCAAAATTTAACTGAAAGTGACTATCAACAAAGCGGCCCGCGCCAAAAATGGAAAAAAACGATTGAAATGTATTCGGATAATAAAAGGTTTTTTTGGCCCCTTTTTTAATTACCTGTGGGACTACAAAAATTGCTGTATTCACATTTAAGGTAAAGGGCCTCAATGAACAAAGCTGAGTGCGCAAAAAATGAAAAAAAACGTATCTGTAATGTATTCGGATAAAAAAAGGGGATTTTTTTGGGAGCTATCAATTACCTGTGGGAATACACAATTGCCCGATTCAAATTTAACTGCAAGGTGGCCTATCAAAAAAAAACTGGGCTGGGCAAAAAATGCAAAAAACACTATCTGTAATCTATTCGGGAAATAAAATTTTATTTTTTGGCACCCATCAATTCACCTTGGTGCTCAAAATTGCTGTATTCACTTTAAGTGCAAGGTGCCTCAATGAACAAGCTGTATGGAAAGTGAAAAAAAAACCCTATCTGAAGTATCGGAAAATAAAAGGTATTTTTGGCACCTATCAACCTGTGCTGACTCAAAATTGCTGGATTCTAATTTAACTGCAAGGTGGCTTTACAAAAAAGCGGGGAAGGGGAAAAATTGAAAAAGAACACATCTAAATGTATACTGTAATAAAAGTGGATTTTTGCACCTAAAAAAGAGACCTGCAGTTACTAGAAAAGATTGTATCCTAATATAAGTTCAGGCTGCCCAATATCCGGGAAAAATATTTCAATAGAAAACTGTTATAATAAACTATTGCGTGCAATGTCCACTAATCTTTTGAATTTTCCGATTTTTATAGACTTGTCGTTTTCGCCCCGCGGGCCCCCCCCTCCCCCCGCCCCCCCTCCGTGACTTTACGCGTAGATGCCCCTTTAAAATTCTCTAACTAACTGCAAAAAATCTTCCAATTCCCCGATCTAACTAAGTTGTAAGGATCACGCAACGTGAGCTTTTCTGTGAAGAAATAGAAAAATTTTCGCTGAGGGTTGGCCGGGCAGAGGCATGTCCTACTGCTAGAGACCTGAGAGACATGATCATGAACAGGAGGGCTGTTCTATGTAAAAACGAGGTCAGTGTTTTTTCCACCCAATGCAACCATACACATCCCATCATGACGTCGCACACACATCTCCCCCGCTCTATTCTGAAAGTGATTTGCTGGCGCAAATGCGGGGAAGGGCCCCAAAAAATGGGCGATCAAATAGATTGCACAAAATTTTAACCTAAATTATCGCATGTTCTAAAAATTTCGATCAACAAAAAAAAATGTGTCTTTTCAAACTTTGTCGATAATAATGCTCAACATATTTGCAAAAAATTTGTTTGTACAGATGAAAAAAGCTCCTTCAGTTTTTCTGGAAATTGCACCAAGGATGACCCGGGGATTCTGCAAGCCCCACAATTTTTTCCTGATATAGGGCTGTTTCTTTAGACTTTCCCATAGTTACACACAGAAGCAGTGTGTTTTTGGTGTTTTAAAGTAATCCACAGTTGTGCCCTAATTAACTCAGTGTTCCCAATAAACCTTCCAAAAATGGACATCATATATGGGCTTTTAAAAAATTGTTTTAAAGGCATATATTCCTATGTATGAAAACTTTTGATTTGAGAAATTTAATAAAAAGGGTTTAAAAAATTCTCTTTTTCCCATAATTCTGGCATTGGCAAAATAGATAATTTGTGGTAATCCCAATTGGACCTAAAGGGGAAAGGGTTTAATCTGTTTCAGTCAATGTGAGAAAAACAGCTTTGTGTCTTTTTATGTAGGTATGAAAAACTTTGGTTTTACTGTTGTAAAAGTAAAATAAAAATGACCAATGTTTAAACATTTGGTGCGTCTGCAGCTATGTCACATCTGTTAACAAATAATGTACTAGTGAGGCATAGCTATAGTCAGAGCTACATATTAGCAACATGATTGTATTACTTTTTTGGGGAAAAAGAAAACTTTTTAATTTTGTAATACATACTTAGCACAGAAACTGCAAAAAAAAGAAAAAAGAAAAATGACATCCCAGCCTTTTCTCCTTTTTTATAGTTGTTATTTTGCCTTTTCAAATGAACAGATATAGAAAGTACAATCAAATTTCTGACATTCGTTGAACCAACTCACATAGATTCTAAGCAAATGCAGTGGAAAACAGCTGAGAAATATAATGAAGCAATCTTCTCTATGTGTTCCAGAATATCAGACATGTCCCACCTTTTCCAGTCACTCTCCTGGGATAGGATGGAAGTCAATTAGCTGAAGCAGAAGCTTTGTAGTTAGACAAAAAATATAGTTAAGTCCCTCACAATTAGCTAAACTCCACCCTTTTTGTATTCATTAGTGAAAATGGAAAAATTTTACCCGTTGGGGGAAAATTTAAACTATGTTTCTCAAGTTTTATAAGATTGACTATTTCAGGATCATGTGGAAAATACTGCATACTGACAGTAAGGGCACCTATACTTCTTGTTTAGTCCTCTCATTCTATGCTTAATTTTTCTTGAACCTAAATAGTATGTTCTCACATTGTACTTGCAGGGCGTAATTGCGTTTCAATGTGTCCGAATTATGCCCTGCCAATTCGGTAATTCATAGCTAGCATTCAGAGTTATGATTACCTGCCGTTGACATGTCACTTTTTCCCAGCGCATAAAGTGAAAGTCAAAGGGAGCCGGCTGTCAGTGATTTAGAAGTATGCTCTGGCCAGCGCGTACTTCTAGAACACCCAGCGTAATACGTCGTATGAACATACCCTAACAGTTACAGTCTCATATTGCCAAAAAGAAATCAAAGCTCTTTCTATAAAACCATTAAGAAATTAATTCCGAGATATTGTCTGCAGGGTGTCTCTTCTGATATAAAACCAGACTTCACAAATCATTAAACACTGGATCTATTTACACCCTTACAGATTATTTACAAGTCTATTAATACAAAAGTAGGGCAGCAAGGTAATATCAGTTTATTGTACGCAGGTAAACTCCCTCAGTTATCAAACAGATCATTTCCCTGTCAGGTGTGCACAGTGATTCTACAAATGGACTTTAGTTAATGTGTTCTGCTTAAAAGGGTGTTCCCAGCACATTGATTGCTTTAAAGATGTAGGCAAAGGTAAATAAAGATTACTACCACATAGATTGCTGTTCTGATTTTGCTTAATTTCAGAGCTGAGCGTTTTTAATACTGTTTTTTTACAGAAGATCTACTAGGCTGCTGACCACTTGTCTGTGCTCCTGCTGACCTGACCAGGATGGTGACATCACTTCTGGTGTGTCTTATCAGCAGCACAAGATTTTGTTTATCTTTGTTATTCACAAACTTTAACCCTTTTGAGCTCTGCAGCTTTGCGCCCTTATGTTAAAACCCCTGCATCACCTATGTCTCTCTAACAGACTCAGCTAGGAAAAGCAGAGTTGAAAAGTCAGTACCTGCTTTAGAAACAACCATAGCCTGAACAGGAAGTAGGAGTCTGAAGCTGGCTGTAAAGAGCAGACTCTATGAAACAGGCAGATGGAAAAACCCCTTTAAGGGCTTTTTATGAGTGATCAATATTGGCAATGACTCATCCCCAGTGACAGCATAGTGTAAAAGGTCCTGCAATCATCCGATTAACAAGTAAATGTTTAATCATCAGCTGATCAGAGCTTTTGAGCAAAAACTATAAATTATTGAACAGCCTCAGGAATTATTGTTAGTTAAAAATACTTGTTAATTCATCCATGCCTACTTCTCCCTCAGCAACTGAGCATTGTAAAAACTTCTTTTAGGTTGTATAAAATAGTGCGGTTTTGTTGCATTAAAGCTGCACCCGGAAAAATTAAGTGCATTTTTACCGAAACTTGTTACGGTTTTGGGATGCAGTAATCAGCTATATATGTGTAACATGTAAAAAAAAAATTATAACTATAAAAATGCATAGCTAATTACTGTGGGGAAAAAATGATGCAAATTTTGCGCAAAAGGCATGTGGTTTTACCAGGTGTGATTTTGATGTGCTTTTTTTAACCTTAACAAAATTACTCTATAGACTTGTAAAGGGGTTTTCCTATCTGGCTGCTTCACAAAGCCTGCTTTTTGACACCAGCTTCAAGCTCCCATATTCTGTACAGCCTGTGGGCGCTTTTACAGCAGTGACTGAAATTTCAGCTGTGTTATTCCTAGCTGAGCCTGCAAGAAAATAAGAAAAAACAGAGACGGCGCACTTATAGTGAAGTACATCCAATACTGGAATGTAAAAACAGTGCAAACACACTGCTCACCTTTCTTGGTTCTGCTAAAAGGAGGCACAACATTCATTAGCGTTTTTAACTCTTAACGAGTCAAAGAGCAGCAGCCGCGGATCATTCTCCAGAGCCACTTGTATGTGGCAACGGGAACAGCAAGTTAAACAAACAGAAAGAAACAGGTCCCGGCGCTTGCTGGGGCAGTGTCAAAGTGCTAAACTGGGATTATTTAAAACGAGCCCCATGTTATTCAATGGGGCAAGAAAAAAAAATCGGATTGGCTACCGGTCCTCCCAGGAAAATACGAGCGACAAACTCCATGTTATTCTATGAGGACTAAAAAATAGAACAAACATACAGAGTGAACTTCGACCAATCACATTGCAAGGGGCATGCTCCATGTTAGTCTATGGGAAAAATAATAGGACTCCCATTGGTTAAGCAGCCTCCAATCAAATACCTAGCGAAAGGTATTCTGATTGGACGAACAGTTTCCACTTTTCAGAGCTTTGCTCTCATAGAGTATAATAGTCAGTCGTTCCTCTTTTGATTGGACAATGTGTCAGCCAATGAAATAATGGCTGTACAGTTAAACTGAACTTTTCCCAGTCTTGTATTACCAATTCCTGAAGTAGCACTGGTAAGGCAAGAAACGTGTTGAGTTTGTTAAAAAAAAGAAGCACTATATACCTATCTACTGAAAGGAACCCTATACCGAAGGGGGACTTTACCTCCTTATTAGGAAGAGTCTGCCCACTTATCTGACTAATTTTAAGGGTCTAAACTACCTAAAAGGAGCATCTACACATAGGGTCCCCATAGGTTGATTTATAGGGTCCCCTCAGTAGATAGGTATATAAGGCTCCTTCAATAAGTAGGTACATAGGCCCCCAGTAGGCAAGTTTTTAAGGTCGTTCCATTAGGTATGTATAAAGGCTCCACTAATAAATAGGTACATAGGGTTCTCCAGTAGAAACGTTGGTATGTAGGGTACGTAGGTAGGTACATAGACCCCCCCAGTAGGACAGTATATAAGCCACCCAGTAGGTGGATAGGTGTATAAATGGCCACTCAGTAGGTGGGTACATAGGCCCCTCTAATAGGTAGATAGTTATTTATTTAAGGTCCCTTCTAGTACTAGTAGGCAGATATAAAAGGCCCTCTCTTGTATGGAGATGTATAGGGCCTCTTCTAGTAGGTAGGTAAATAGGACCCCAATAGGTATGTATATAGGGCCCTACCAGTAGTTAAGTAGTTACATAGGGGCCCCCCAGTAGGTTAAGTAGGTACCTTTGGCCCCCCTGTAGGTAGGTGATATTGTACGGCCCCCAGAAGGTAGGTATATGGGTCCCCTTCTGGTAGGTACATAGAACTCCCAGTTGGTAGGTAGGTATATACTGTCCACCAGTTGTTAGGTAGGTGTATATAGAGCTATAGGGTCTCCCCCCAATAGTTAGATAGGTGGCTGGCTCAGGGGCCCAGTCGCAAGTGCATCCACTGCGACCGCTGTAGCTACGCCACTGCTCAAAAGGACACCATTTATTTGATGCAATGCCTATTTTTCCTGGTTATTACAACTTGCTGCTGACATCCTAATGCGATGGCCTGGAGGGAGTTCTTTCTGATCCCAGACTTCTATTTCCTTAGAGGCACATGAGGAGTTTGGCACAAAAATGGGGCACTCTAGGTCAGGCCATCAGCAAAAGCTGTTTTGGGGGGTTATTCATAAACATGGCCAAGGTTCACAATTTATGATGGAACTGAAAATCTGGTCTGGATAAGGAGGTGATCTTCTCAAAGAGAGGTTTGATTTTACCAGGGATTTCATAACTATCATTCGTGAAATGTTATCATTGAAGTTGTTTCCTTTAACCTCTTAATCCTCATGCTTCAAAAAAGGTCTTAAAGACCAGCTAAAATTTTCAGTGTCTCTTTTGCCATTCAACTTAATGTTAATCACACTGACAATTGTTTGATTCCGTTTTTTTACAGGATCCGTAAATACTATTCATATAAAACGCCAGTAGAACAAGCCTTAAAGAGTTTTTCTGCTTTTTTTAAACAATGTTATATCATTCATGTTTAACACTAAATAACCAGCTGTATTAATTCTTCAGGTTGTTACAGTCCTGTGGATACCTAATATGTGTAAGGTTTTTATATAATGTATACATAATATAATGTATTTTTTTATTTATTTTATTTTTTTCAGACTTATTTCTATGAACTTTTTTTATTCTATTGAGTAGTAACTATATTACATTTTTATATTACTCTTATAATATAATAGTATTCTGCTGTATTATAGACTATGAGCAACATGTAAATAGCTTTAGAGCACTGTAGAATGCGGCAGTGTGTATGAACCTGTCCTACTGCGGTTTATACACTTGGCGCATTGTAGTTTTAATCATGGCACGAAGACTATCTGTGCCGCATAGTAAGCTCAATGGTTGGTGTGTAAGAGATAACTCCACTGAATTCCTGACAGCTAATTAAACTATATTAAATAAAATAATTTTCTATTAATATAAAATTAATATAAAAGTATATAATATAAAATTGATGTCTAATTAAATAATATAAAATTAATTTACAATGAAATAATATAACATCAATATTAAATTATAGATTATAAAATTAATATTAACTGAAATAAACAAAAATTAGAAAACCAATACAGCATCTACCATAAATCCCGTTATTATACTATTATCAGTGATTACAAACACATCACAGCAGGCTAGAAATAAAAGAAAAGCTATTAGAACAGCATGTCAGTGAATAGAAACTATTGTAGTGATCTTTCTTGGTGCACCACAGGTCCAAGCAAGACCTGTGGCGTACCGGCTCTTGCCGTATGTAGAATAAAGGCTCCATTAACAGGGAGATTATGAAGGATCCGGTCCAGTTTTGCACCAAGCCTCTGACTCTCCACAAGGAGGAAATTTCGTTTTATGTTCTGCCTAGTTCTTCTGCTTCTGTTCTTCTGGGTCTTCTGTGGTTACAGCTTCATGCTCCGTTGTTGGATAGGAAACCGTGTGAAGTAATCCAATTGGACGCGCAATGCCATTCACGCTGTCTCAAGTCTGCTCATCTGGTGCAATCCTGCCCTCCCATTTTTGTGGTTGTTGCTTCTGTCGTTCAGTGGTGTATTCCCGCCCATCTTTGGCCCTGCCTACCATTTCTGCTGTGCCTGTTGTGGTCCCCTAAGTCCAGAATGTTTCCCGGGGTTGGCATGACATTTCCTCTGAAGACAGTTCCTGGGATACCGAGGAGCAGATGGTTACCCCATGTTTGTTTTGGGGCAGTTGGCAAACCCGGAGGAGGTGCTTAAGGGGAGAGAGGTACTGTCAAGGTGCAAATCTAGTTAGTCTATGACAACTTTGGGAAACCCGATGACTCAATCGGACAAGTAAGTCCCCTTTGATCAAGAGGTCAAACAGCTGGGATCCAGGGCTTCCTCTGATTCTTGCCATGGTTGATGGCTATTTTATGAGCAGAGCTCCAGAGCCACAACCATCCACCTTGAAATGTAGCCACACCAAAAGACATGGTTGCTGACAGGGATCCTGCACCACCTGCCGTCAAAGCAGGTAGTCATTAAAAAAAAAAAACATAGAGATCCAACAATACATCAGGGAAGTAAAAGGGAATTCAAACTTGATGTCATTGTCTGCTGACAAACTAGCTTCTGAAAGATACTGAACCAACCATACATTTTAGATTTAGGGTTTTCTTTCTTAATTTGCCATACAAATATGCATGCTGGGACAAGCGTGCCTTTGTTTTCATTGGGAACAAAGGAATAAGTCACTGAAAGATTTCAGTAGTTTATGTCTCACTAAAAAAAATCCAACAGCCCAAACCATAAAGAACAACATGTGCTGTCTAGGAAATATTAGGATACTTAAAGGGGTTATCCAGGAGATTTCATAGAACTCTATAAACAGCATTAATATTAAAAAGTAAAGATATTCCACTACCTTCATGTGTTTCTTTTTTTGTTTTGCCTCCTTATTCATATTGCAGTGAAACTTCCTGCTTGTGGGACTGTCAGTAATTCTCCAGCATCTCGTTCCAACAACTCCCAGGCTGCATTGCAATCTAGGACCTCCCTCCACAGTTATTGCTGGGTCTATGCGCTGACATTGGTGTGTAATCTCCCCCAGCTCTGTACTTGCTGTCATGATAATGATGGTAGCTGGGACTCATGAGTCACTATGTAAAATGTACAGAGCTACAGTCATCATTTTAATGACAGCAGTACACAACCACCAGATCTGAATTGCTGTCCTCTGCTCTATTACTATTAATAAGTCCTGCCAGCAGGACTCAAAGATAAAGAAACAGTTCTCCCTCCCCTGTAATTGCTCTTATGTACAGGCTGGCAAAAGTGAATGCAGCCAGATCATTCTCTGGGGGGGAATCTATAGGGGAGGGGTGTTCCTGAGCAGAGCTTGGCTTCAAAGCACACCCACACATTTAGTGAGGCCATGTGAACTATGAACGTCTATTGTTTGCAGTAGATAGGGGGAGGGGAGGACAGGGCTCTTTGTCTAGTTCTGCACAGCAGGACTGGTAAATAATTTTTAATAAGCATGAATTACAAATTTTAATATAATACAGCTGTGATCCCAATAACAAATAAAAAGATAGTCCAGGAGAACCCCTTAAAATACTTACTTAGTAGTCAAACTGAAATCAGTTAGTTTGGATGACATATAATGTTTATGGGCATCTGAATTCTTGAAACAAGCTTAAGAAGTAAAAGAAGTGATTCCACTTATAAGACTATATCTTGGAGTTGTTAGTTTTGAAATTTCCTGCATCTTAAGGCTATGTTTACACCCATTTTTTCAATGGAAATACAGACAGTCCCTGGGTTAAGGATGGAATAGGGACTGTAGATTTGTACTGAAGTTGAATTTGGATGTAAGTCAGAAAAGAACAGGTAGATTGATTAAATTTAACACCAGCAAAAACATGGAACTACAAGTGCCAATATTCCACAGCAGCACATGTTAAATACATGTCCCAATCAGCTCCCCTGCAATTAGAACATGTGTGGTGTAGCATGCTGGCTCTTGTAATTCCACAGCTACAAATACCAGCATACCACACATGTACTAATTGTATGGGTGCTGATACAGTACCTTGCTGTATTTTACATAGGAGGTGGGGTGAAGGAGACCAGGAGCAGTTAGAACAGACCTGCCATGCCGGGGCCAACAGCGTGAGACCAGAGTGGCAAGAGGAAGAGCTGTTGTGCCGACCTGAAGCGAATGTTCCTAGTGCAAGGCAGAGGATGTCTTGTAATGTACCAACGTTATTATGGGGATTGACTCAGTGTGTGATGTCAGAAAACTGAGCCTCGCCCCATAGGTCTCCGTTTGCAACTGGAGACAAATGTAAGTCGGGGACTGCCTGTACATACTGTACTTCATATCTTGAACTATGATACAGATTTTTACCAATGTGGATTCCAAATCCTTGTTGTGCGGAAAAATACTTTACACAAGTTGGAACTGCAATGTATCTTTATAGGTAAATACACAATGGAAAATCCGTACCAAAGTGAGCATTAGTTACACATTTGCAGATTTGAATGCAGGTAACAGTGGCATTGCTAGGGTCCTACAACATATTGGGCCCAGACCTTTTGCATTAATATTTTGTTTAATAGGGCTGTGTTCACAAACATTTTTCACAGAACATCGGAAACTGCGGCATGATTTTTTTTGGGTAAAAAAAAATCTTCCTGCCACTAATTTTCTGCATAGATATTGAACATCACCTCAGCAGTCACTGTATAATAAAAATCAGTGCTGTCAAATTTGTCTCTTCAAAACCACTCATTTATGTATAGTGATAGTGTAATACCTCTAAATAATAGTCATACAGTTACCAAATAACACACCTATACATGGAGCAAAGAAACCAGAATTATTACCATCATACTGCCACTTTAAAAAATCCTACAAAATCATCATACCTAATAACACCACTATTTAAGAACCAGAAAACACTACCAACCATGACCACAAGCAACTGCTATATAGTGACTACCAGTTGTACACAGGCATTCTGCAGACAAATGTGATATAAGTGATTACAGTGCAGTTACAGTCAATGACTCACAGATGATATCTTCTCTAATTGGAGTCATTCTCTTCTTTTTTTTTCCCTTTCAACCTAGACCACCACAATAACTTCAGCCAGTCGCAACTTTTCCAACAACTCTATACCAGTTCCCCACCTGTGTGCAAACTCCCCATGAGGTGATAGGTAAAGTTGGGGAGGTGGCTTAGGGGTGATAGGTGGGGGCTGTATTTTGTGTTTGTGTTAGGCTGCATAACACAATGGTTGCAGAGAGGGGCAGGAAAAGGGACAGAGGCTACAGCTTACAGGCACAATCTCCTGGGGGAGACAGAGGAACAACCTGGTGGAGATTGTGTTGTGGTTGTGGCCTGGACCCACAGGATCATATCATGGGTCTCGAAGTTCATTTCCTTCATCCCCAGAAAATCAACCACAGGAATTCTTCAGGGGGTGCAGGAACTGCAGGTTAATACCGTCATGTTTTTTGTAGTGTTACAATTTTTCTACAGGTTTCCCCTTTGGACTACATAGATTATATCGGACCAGGGTTGGATACATTTCCTTCATAAAATGGTCAGCAAGGGTAGTTGTCAGGGTTTGATTATTTAAATAAAGTGTTTTTTTGCTGTTTGGACCAATATCCATGGACCTTCCCTTCCTGATAGTATCATTCTACAGCTGCCGGTTTTATCTCAGTTATGAAAAAAAGGGAGAACACCATATAGTTTTTTATCACATATTAGAAATATTAAAAGAAACAAATTATTTGAAACCCAGTGCTGGAATGGGGGCTGGAAAGATGACTATAGGCTTTTTTATTTTGTTTGGAATAGGCAGCTTACTCTTTAACTTTTATTCAAGCCAGAAAAACCCTTTAAAGGGTTCCAAAAATGCTGCAGGTGACTTGTATATTTTCCAACTAAATAAACTTCCATGTGATTATAGGTAATTACTGCACATAAAATATTTTCTCTTTGTTTTATGAGTTTTCCTAACAAAACATATCTAATCTAAACCAATAAAGAATTCTCAGCAGACCTGTATGTTAGAAGCTAACAGAGATTACCTGATGGCAAGCCACGATAAAATCTATACCATCTCTGTGTGGGTGTCTATGTGTGTCAGCTTTTGGTTGGTATGTAGGGTGTGCCCCGGCAAGTGTCTGTACGGATTCTCTGATGCATATATTGAGCTGTCATGTGCCATTTCCTTTTGCATTGTGCATAGAGGGCAAAGGTTAGAGTTTTGTCATCCACCATTTATGCTGATATAAATATGTTTTGCTTCTTTTGCAGCATAGACAGATGTAGAGTAGTGAGCTCTGGTTATGCCTTCTGTGTTATCTGAAAAACTACTGGGAACCCATGATGGTTTAATAATAAGGGTCTATAG
>JAODAL010077302.1:0-13314 GCA_025379985.1 Phyllomedusa bahiana | reverse complement strand
TTGTACCCCCGAATTTTTCAATTTTTTTGGGGCCCCCTTTTTTTTTAACCCCTAATTTAATTTGCACGTTTTTGGCTATAAAATTTTGCTAAAAGGGAAATAATTATATATTCCCCCCGAAACATTAGTTTTTAAAAATTTAAATATATTAGGGAAAGTTTAAGTGGTGTTTTTTTAAGAAAGTAAAACGGCGGGAGGGGGGGACACTTTGAAAAATTTTAAAATCGATATAAAGGGTTAGGAGCAAAGCCATCTTTCTTTTCCCGGATAGGGGCCGATTTTTCCCCATAAACGCCTTTGGGACATCCCTTTGGCTTTGTTGTGAACGCCACCCGCGGGGGTTCGGGCCGGCAATCACCATTTTCGCGGGTCATTTTTGTCCGGGCGATTAAACCCGGAAGGGCGGGTTTATTCTATCTTCCGGACATGCGCCAATTTAAAATTTCCCGGGAACCCGTAAAAACCCAAAGAGCAAAAAAATTAGGACTTTGTGCCCCAAGGGAACCGGGAAAGGCGAGCGGGCAAAATAATTTTTTTAAACCCGTGTAAAAAAATTGGGTAATTGTTTACCATAACTTTTTGGGGCCCAAATTAAGGACAAAAAAAGAAGGCAGAGAAAAATAGTGCCTGTATCCCCAAAATTTTGGGTGCCAGCGACTAGAGGTGTGCGGGAATTTTTTCGTCTTTTATACCGGAAAGCATTTGGAGCAAATTTATCATTTTAAATTTCATCTAATTTTGAAGTACAGGTTTTGGTGAAATAGCGTTTTTTATATACCCGAATTCTTTTTTCCCCCATGAAGAAATTTTAAAACCCCCCTGTTTAACCCCCTAGAAATGTAGGGGGGAAACCCGCTTCGGGATAGCTGGGAAAAAGGGTTTTTTAATAAAAACCCCAGGGTAGTGACATTTTCTGTCTTTTAAAAGCGGGGCCCGCTTTTTACCCAGGGGGGTTTACCCACGGGGCAATAGGCCCCAGTTCGTATCAAAAAAGGTATGTATTGGAAATTTGAAGGGGGGTTTTAAAGATAAAAAATTTTTTTGAAAAAAAAAAAGATAAGAAAAAGTTAAGTTTAAACAGGGTTAAAAATTTTGCAGTGAAAAATCAAAAGCCCCAGGAATTACCCCAAGACAGCGGACTTTTGGGACCGGGGAAAATTGTAAGGCCTTTTGAGCTGTAAAAAGAGAACCCAGGGGCGGGAAAGGATTTTTGGAGGGGTGGAAAAAAGATTTTTTCCCCTGTTTTCCCCCCTCGACATTTAATTTTTTAAAGGAAAAACATGATGAGAAGGAGGAAAGGGGAGGACAACACCCAGGGATCCGGGGAGAGTAGAGAAATTTCCCATCTGGGCCAAAAAAATGAAAATTGGGTTTATCATCAGCATATAGGTGGTAATGAAAGCCATTTGATGCAAAGGTTTGACCGAGGCCAAAAATTTTAGTAAGAGAAGATATTTGCCCCAAAAGGCCCTTGCCCCTTGGGGGACATAAACAAGAGGGGGCCGGGGGGGGGGAGGTGGGGGCCGAAAAATTGAAAACCCACTAAAAATTTTCCAACCAGTAAAGGTACAGGGAAAACCCGGGAAAGTCCGTAGAGCCGAGGGGAAGGAGGGGATTTTTGTACGGGAGGGAATGGTCGCCCAGTGTCAAAGGCAGAGGAAAAGGTCCAAGAGGGGGAAAGCACAGATTTATTGGCATGGGGGGGTTTTTTGGGCATTTATAGATCTTTTGTGATTTTGGGTTTTGGGGCAGAATTTCGGAAATTGGGGGGGCCCGAAAAAGATTTGTATTTGGATCAAGAAGAGAGTTTGGGGGAAGAGGGGGAGGACAGCTGATGATGAGGGGTGCTTTTCGGTAAAATTTGGGAAAGGGAAAAAAAGGGGGCAGTGGGGTTTGGGGCGATATTTTTGGACAGGAAAGATGGGAAAGGGGTTTTGTTTTTTTTTAGGTTTGGGGAGTGATAGTACATGTTTAAAAAAAGGCCAAAGGGAAGAGGGCCAGAGGTTTTTGAAAAGGTTGAAGAATGGGTTGATGCGGGATGAAAAAAAGGCACTGGGTCGGGGATGAGGTGGGATGGCAAGGGGTCAAGACACGGGTTTTGGGGTTGGGTTTTGGACAAAAGGGAGGGGAGTTTTGCCCTATTAAACCCGGGGGGGAAGAAATTTAAAGGGGGAAAGGAGCATTTTCAAGGGAAAGGGAGGGTGGGGGCCCGGCTTTGCTAAAGCTTTTCCCCCCTGAATTGGTTTTGATTACCTTCTGGGAAGTAAATTTGCAAAGTCATCGGGCGGAAAAGGAGGGTTTGGGGGGAAGGAGGGTTGTGGACGGAAGAGGGGTTAAATGGTTTTGAAAAATTTGTTTTTGGGGTTTGTGGGAAAAGGGAGGATATGAGAGTGGGAAATGGGTTCTTTTGGGCTGAGCGATGCGGATTTAAATGAAAGCAGTGATTGTTTGAAATAAGGCAAAGTAAACAATGGATTTGAGTTTCTTCCAGGGGGCTTGTCAGAAATTTCTGGAAGTTTCCCCCCTAAGCTTTTGGAAAGAGCCCTGGGGGGCCCAGGGTTGTCTGTTTAAATTTTTGCGGTTCTGTTGTGTTTTGGAGAGGAGCGCCCTGGCCCAGGGGGGTTTGATAAATTGTAGGGTTTGTAGAAAGTGGTGGTTTTCGTCGGGGCCCAAGGGAATGGGGAGTTTTTTTGGAAAAGAGGGAAAAGAAAGCAAAAGAGAGTTTGGGGGTTGGGGTTTTTTGAAATTTGATTTTTTGGGGGTTTCCGTAACTGGAAAAGAAAACAGGAGGAGCAGGTGGGGAGAGAAGGGGGTGAAGGAAAAGCTGGTTTTGGCAATTTGGGGTGGGGAGAGTTAGAGGAGTCAAAAGGGGCAGGGGTCGGTTGAAAAAGGGGAGGTCCGGGGTTTTGGCCCAAATTTTGTGATGGCTCCTGAGGTCCTTTGGGGAAGGTTAAAGGGAGGGTCAGAGTGAAAGGGGGTTTTTTGGAAAGGGGCAGATTTGGGGGGTGTCGATTGGGATTTAAAGCCCTCCCTTTGATGATAGTGGGGATTTCGGGGGAAAAGAAAGTGGAGAAGCCGGGAAGCAAAGTGGTCAAGAAAGGCAGGGCAGGGCCTGGCGGGTTGGAACCCAACAGCCACTTGGAGGTCGGGGGGGGCTTAAAATGGGGAAACAGAGTGCACTCAAAGGAGAAAGTGTGAAAAGGGAAAGAGGGGAAGCGGGGACAAAGGAGCGGGTGTCAGCCCGGAGGAGGCCCACCCTCCCCCCATGCGTTCCCCGGGGTTTGCGAGGAGGGGGTAAATTTTGGGGGGGCCGCTAAAAGGAGATTTGCGGAAAGGGGAGACTGTGTCAGGGGGGGGTCACCAGGTTTCAGCAGACCAAGGAAGAGTGGGTTTTGGCTTAAAGATGAACAAGCTTTAAATTATAAAGATTTTATTACAAAAAACCCGCGCATTCCAGAGAGCCCCAAGGGAAAGGTTTGGGGGGACAGGGGCGGGGGGGATTTTGGTATCGGGTTAAAAGGGATTACGAATTAGAAGTGGGGGAGCCCTCCTTTCGAGGGGGGCAAGATTTTAGGGTGGGAATTTTGGGGGGGGGGGGGGGCCCGGGGTTTGGGGGTATGTCCCCGGGAAAAGCCAGAAGGAGCAGTGAGAGGGTGAGAAAGGGCAAAAAGGATAGACGAATTTTGGAAAGGGTTTTTTTGGGTGCGGGGGGGGAAATTAACATGGGGGAAGGGGTTTGGTGGGGGCAGACAGGGTGTGAGGGTAAATGCAGGGGGAGATGTAGATTTTCATTGTCCAGCAGGGAGTTTGGGGAAAAGCATTTAAGTGTGGGGAGAGTGGAGGTTTAGCAAAGGGATAGGGAAAAAAAAAGAGCATATTTTTAAGATCAAATTTGGATTTTTAAAAATTTTTGTCGGGCCCTGGAACGGGGGAAATGGGAGGCCTTTTCTTTTGGCTGGGACAGTTGATGGAGGGGGCTCTCTGTTTTGGGGGACATTTTAAATGGAGGCACTCTCTGGCTGGGACAGTTGATGGAAGCCGCGTTCTGGTTTGGGACAGTTAATGGAGGGCTCTGGGGCGGGGACGGGTTAAATGGGGGCACCCCCTGGTTTGGGAAAACATTTTTGAGGGGAGGAAACTCCTGACTTGTACAGGTGAGGGGAGGCGGGTCCCTTTGGTTTGGGCAGGTGATGGGGCCCATTCTTTTTGGCGGGGAACAGGTGATGGAGGGCAGTCTCCTGGCTGGGACAGGTAAAGGGAAAGGCCAGTCCCCCGGGCGGGGACGGGTAAAGGAGGCAGACTCGGCGGGGAAACGGGTTGTTTGGGGGGCGCTCTTTTGGCTGGGACGGGTTGATTGGGGGGGGCCTCTCCCTGGCTGGGACCAGATGAAAGAGGCGTTTCTCCCTGGCTGGGACAGTTTATGGGGGCCGCTCTTTTGGCGGGAAAAACGGTTGAGGGAGGCCTCCCTTTTGGCTGGGACGGTTTTTTGGGGGCGTTTCCCCTTGGTCCGGGGGAGGGTTTTGTTTGGGGGGCGCTCCGGGGCGGGGGACGGTTTTTTGGGCGCCTCTGGGGCGGGGGAGGGTTTGATGGAGGGCGCTCCCCCTTGGCTGGGGTGGTTTTTGGGAGGCGCTCCCCTTTGGCGGGGACGGTTGGTTTGAGGCGCCCCTCTGGTTTGGGAAACAGCTAAATGGGGGGGCACATAAATTTTTTTGCCCTTTTTTTTATGAAATAGAGATAAAAGAGCATCACATTTGCATGAGGAAATTTAAAAAAAAAGGAATTTTTTTTTTGACATAACCGTTCCTGAAAGGGAAATTGCAAAAAAATAAAATTTAAAATAAAGCTTATTTCTTTTTTTTTTTAAAAATGGGGGAAAAAGTCAACTGCAGAACTTTCTTAAATACCTAACCTTGGGGGCCCGCAAACGGGTTTGTGAGGGTAGAATGCGGGGGGAGATGTGAGTTCATTGCCCCAGCGAGGGAGTTTGGGGAAAAATTTAAGTTTTTGAGGAGAGGGGAAAGATGCGTTTGGGGGGAAAGAAAAGGCAAAATTTGTTAGATCAAAAGTTTTTGACAAAAAAGTTTTCCCGGCTGGGAAAATTGATGGAGGGCGCCCCTCTGGCGGGGACAGTTGAGGAGGCGCCTCGGGCGGGGACTTTTTGATGGAGGGGGGGTTTCTGCGGGGGAAAAGTTGATGGAGGGGGCTCTGGGCCCTGGGGGGAAGTTAAATGGGGGGCACCCCGGCCCTTGGGCCCTTTTGGGAGGGAGGCGCTCCCCGGGACGGGGGACAGTTTTTTGGAGGCGTCTCGGCTGGAAAGGGGGATGGGGGGGCCGTCCCCGGGCTGGGAAAAGGGTGATGGGCCGCAGTCTCGGGCCTTGGGAAAAGTGAGGGGGCAGCCCCTTTTGGGGCCTGGGACGGGTAAAGGGGGCAGTTCTTTTTGGCTGGGACGGGTGATGGAGGCATTTCCTCGGCGGGGGACAGTTGAGGGAAAGGCAGTCCCCTGGCTGGGGGGGACATTAAATGGAGGCGTCTCCGGGCCCTGGGGAAACAGTTGATGGGGGCCCCCCTGGCGGGGACGGGAATGAGGGAAGGGCGGCTTTTCTTTGGCGGGGGGACAGTTTATGGAGGCGCTCTCTTGGCGGGGGACATTTTATGGAGGCGCTCCGGACGGGAGGGGGTTGATGGGGGGCGCCCCTTTGGCGGGGAAAGGGTTGATGGGGGCGCTCTCGGGGGGAGTCTGGGAAGGGTTAATGGGGGCGCCCCCTCGGGCTGGGCAGGTTGATAGGGGGCCTCTCGGGGCTGGGGCAGTTAAAGGGGGGGGCGCTTTTCTGGGCGGGTTAGGGTTTTGGTGGGGGGCGCTCTCCTGGCGGGAAAAGCTGAGGGAGGCGGCTCTCGGGTTTGGAACGGTTAAAATGTGAGGCGCTCAAGGGAGAAAAAATTAAATTTAAAACAAAGCCCCCTTTTTTTTAAATTTGGGTTTTAAATGTTTTTAAAGTGTAAGATTTAAAACCCAAAAAAAAGGGCTTTCCTTATTTTTTTTTTAAACCCAATGGGTTTTTTTTTTTTAAATCACAAAAAATTAGTCTTGGGTTTTATAAATTTTTTCCGCTTCATTTTAAAATCTGTAAAATTTTTTTTAACTTAGAAAAAAACGCAGAAAAAGCTTTTTCCTTTAAGTACGGGCACAGAAGGGAGGCCCAAAAATATCTACGACCCAAAACCCGCAAGAGCAAAAAAATGTTTTGCCTTGTTGTTTTCATTTTTTTGCTTCTGTCTTTTTTCTTTAGTTTTTGGAAAACTTGCTAAAAAAGAAAGAAAAAAAAACTGTAAAAATTAATCTTTTGTGCTTTGGCCTGAAAAAAGAAAAAGAAAAGCCCCGGGGGGACAAAAAAATAGCTGAGAGAAAGTAAAAAGTAAATTGATGACAAAAGGGAAAAGGGTGCCCAGGGGATATTATGAAAATTTTAACTGTAGGGGGAAAGGCCTTTTACGGGAGAGAATAAAGGGGGAATAGTTTGGCCCCCTGAAAACTGTAATTTGGAAAAAGGGGAAAAAGCATGTGGCCCCAAATTTGTCACCCGGTTTTCCCTAAGAAACCCAATTCCTTTCTGCCCCTACGATCTGCTCAGACAGGCTCACAATAAATTTTTTTTCCATTTTTATTGTAGTAAGATAATGGGCATAACATTTGCATGATGGAAAAAAAAAAAAAGGTTTTTTGTTTACAAAACCCCTTTCTGTAAGAAAGGGAAAAAGAAGAAAAAATTTAAATAGAAGCTTATTTTTGTATTTTTTTTACAAGCGGCAGCTACTGCAGACTTTTTTAATACCTAACCTGGACCCAATAAAACAAAAATGTTTTCTAATATAAATTAGCACTTTCACAAAAAAAATGTTTTTTTATTTTTTTTATTAGGGGAGAATACTTTCAATGCTGCTCTTTTTAATTGATTTTATTATTTTTTAATTATTATTTATATCATTATATTAGATTTTTTAGAAAACATTTCTATTAGTACTATAAATTTTTTTTTTGATTTCTTTATTTCCCAAAAAAAAAGGGGTTTCAAAAAAAAACTAGGAGTTTTTTTATTTTTGGGTTTTTTATGTGGGAAATTTTTAGGAATTCAACGCCCCTTGAACCCTTGAATTAAACAAAATACTGATGTATTCATACAAAGGCATGGGGTTTTTTCGCTGAATTTAAAGGGGGTTGTCTCGCACAAAGATGGTTTAAATTTAAAAAACTTTAAAAAAAACAACACTTTGCAATATATTCATTACAAAGTTCATGTTTTTGAGTAACCCCATAGTAGGGAGTGCATCGCTCCCAAATCAAAATATACCACCGACCTGTTGATTTTTATCTCACGGCTGTCATGCCTGTACTCTCAGCTTTTTTCAATACAGGTTGAGCACAAAAGCCCCTCTCGCACAGTAGAGGGCACTTTTGATGCTTTTTAGGGGGGGGAGGGCCACCCAGGCATCTTGTCTGTGTAGCGTTCTGCCTGGAATAACCCCGTTGTGCCTGCTCCCTCCGCCCCCTACACAGATTGAGGAAGCAAGGTGAGCTATTTTCATAAGGATGGACAGCAGTGAAGTGTGTTACTATAATCACCATGTGCTGTGGAGCCTCTGTACTTACTAATAGAACAGATCAGGGGGGGCATGTGAATGTCATACCCTCCCTGCTCTGCTTATTAGGGACACATTGTGAAAATAGTAACACACTTCACAGCTGCCCATGTGTACAGTGCTGATGGGAGGCCAGTGTTTGTGTTTATTGTTGCTTGAGATGTCCGTGGAGATCTGTATCTAAGCACAGGTATAGTGAACACTTGCACTCCCCCCCTGCTCTGCATTAGCAAACACAGCATCACAGACCTCTGCTCCATTAGCCACTCATTAGATCAGCCCTCTTCCCTGCTGTCTCTGAACTGTGGAGAGGAGCAGCAAGAGCTCGGCCAAGCCGCACAGTGCAGCTGATCCAGCAGTGAGCAGCCGAATCTAGGAAGACACACACAGGGTTAACTCTGGCCTGCAAACCCCCTCACCTACCCACTCGTATAGAAGTTACTGCAGTCAGAGGAGGAGATCTTGTCTGTGTTCTGAGGGGAGAGGGAAGGGGGAGAAAAAAGAGACAAGAAGAACCCCCTGAAATTCAAAAACCCTATGCTGCCAGCCACAACTGAGGTAGTGCTGAAAGCCTGTATTGAGACAACTCTTTAAGTGGACTGCATTGCAGGAAGGAAAAAAATTAACATCACTTAGTGAAAGAAAATTGAGTATAATCCATATTGGGTATAGAGAAGTATATAAGCTCCTGTAGCCAAAAGAGTGGCAAGACAGCACTCAAAGTGGAAATGCAGGCAGAAATGCTAGAGTAACATCTCCACCTAAAAATTGACATTTAATGTACCTTAGGATATGCTCACAATATAAAAATTTAAAAAATCGAAAGGTACCGTTTTCTACTCCAAATGGTTGGCTCAGCTGATTGTGACTGTAAGAACATGTGCCTGTCCCTTCTGGAGATAAGGCACAGGGCAGATCACAATGTAAAAACTTAACCAGCACCCACAGGAACAGGTAATTCAATTACAAATCTTTTATTCCCTATTGTATTTAACCCCTTACCACCGCAGCCATTTGCCTTCCTGACAATTTTTTAAATCTGACACGTGACACTTTATGTAGAATAACTTTTTGACACCTTTACCAATACATGTGATTCAGAGATTGTTTATTGTTTGGACACCTAGGGCCACATGTATCGAACCTGTTTAGGTCTAAAATTCACTCTTTTGCCATAGTAATCAATGTGTACAAAAAGTGAGTATTAGACCTAAACAGTTTCCAATTTTGCTTAAAGATAGTAAAATTCTGATCCATACAATCCCTGTTTATTTGAGAAAATATAAAAATATCATAAATGACTCCAAGAAACTAAACCCATTAAAGTATTTAAAACAGTGTTAAGGAAGTTTGCTTTAATTCTGTGAATACCTATGGTTTAACAAAGTGAGGTGAAATTTCAAAATTTCACTTTTTTTGTAGATTTTCAATTTGTAATCCATTTTCCACTGGAACATGGTAGATGTGACCAGGTAAATGACACTCAATATGATTACCCAGATTTCTGCCTGATTTTAAATACAACCCATATGGGCCCAAAAGCCACTATTTGGCTCAACCACAAGCTCAGGTAGGAGGAGCACTACCGGACTTGCTAGGTCTTAATTTTAATGCCATTTAATTTAGGCGCCATTACAGGTTTGCGGACACCCTAAGGGCTAAAATTAAAAAACACTCCTAAGAAGACTATATATTGGAAACTACACCCCTTAAGGAATATATCCAGGGGGTTAGTGGAGTATATCAACCATACAGGTTTTTAAGTTTTTTTAGCATTATGTCAGTGAAAAATAATAAAATATTAATTTTTATCTTGCAATCTACAGTTATACTGAAATGTTTAATTTTACAAGGAAACCTGAAAAAAAAATGTTGTGTTAATTTCTTCAAAGTTTGCCATACCCTATATGTGGGTATAAACTGATGTTTGTGGCGCATGGCAGGGCGTACAAAAGGAGGGAGCACTATTTGGCTTATGCCATGCCGATTTTGGTGGCAGCCATGTCCACATTTGCAAAGTTCACAAAGAAACAAAACTGATGAAACCTTCCAGAAGTCCACCACATATTGGATTCACCACCCCTCATGGATTCATCTAAGGGTTTTATTTGTGCTTTTGGGTGCACAGTTTCCATAATTTTTTAAGCACCGGGCCATGAAAATTGGGGGGGGGGGGAGAGAGTGCAGTTCTGCCAATGTTTGTTTTGGCTTTAAATTATTACAGCGTTCACTGTGTGGCATAAAGTGACGTGATAACTTACCATTTTTGGATTGGATGCAAATGCAAATGACAAAAATTTGATATCGATATTTTTAATGTTTTTTTACTTCACACAATAGAAATGTATTTATATAAAAAAAAATATTCTTCATAGGCTGTTAGTCATAAGTTTTTTTATTTTTATATATGGAGCTGGAGTATGGACTTTTATCACTAATTAAGGTTTTTGTGATCGTTTTGAATAAAAAAAATTGTGGCATTGTAAAGGGAAAAGGGCGGTGTATGTGTTTATAGTTTATTTTTCGTGTTTTTGTTCTTTACTATTTTTAAAAATGTTTTTACGTTTTCACATCTTTTCACTTTTCCCCATAGGGGATTGTATCTAGTGATCTTCAGATCACTTATACATTAGAGAAAAGCACACAACATTGCTGCAGTATCCAGGTATCCATGGCGAATGTCACTCATCATGCTCCAGCAAATGTCCACAATTCTTTTCAGGGCATCTGTGACATCATAGACAGCCGGAAGTGTTTTTCTTACAACACTCCCGGGATGACAGGTATTCAAAGCTGGTTACAGCGCCGCCTGCGCACTGATGGAAAGACAGAAGGAAAGCTCACTCCTTCAGCCTTTGTCTTAGCTTGCGGTAAAGATAAAACAATGCAGCAGCTAAGGGGTTATCACGCAAGCCCGGATACCATCCGGCTGTGGGTGTTGCGGCAAGGAAGGGCAGCGTAATATATCTAAGGTCCCATGTCCGCGATCGTGCGAGCTCGCAGGGGAAGCCCACATGATCATCCAGGACTTACCAGTATGTACATTCGCGGAACACCTTCTCACTAGACAAACCAGTATGTCTAGTCAATACTACGAAATGTAATAAAAGCTTTTAAAACTCTTGGTGCAACTGAGAACTAAGTTATTAGCGCAGCTCACAACTCTGAAGGTTAAACATCTAGACACCATCGTAAGTAGAGTTAATTAGCGATTTAAACAGTCCTCCTCATCATCTATTGACATTTTGACATCATAGACCAAGACAACAACTAACCAATTGATCAACAGTAACCTGAACCATTGCGAGACTTCAACAGATGCACTCAGACAGAAGTGGCCAATGAGCTTAGAGTGTCACAGAGTGTCATGAGCAGATTGCAACAGAGATACAGAGAGACTGGTAGAGACACGGAAAAGCAAAGAAGTGGACATCCTTTGGCTATATCACCCACTGATGACCGCTTCATTGTAAGCAATGCCACGCGGAACCAGAGACAAGTGCCACACAACTCCAGGGACGTTAAGAGAGGTGAGAGGCCACCCAAGGGCCACATGTACTAGTATGAAGGTCTAAAATTCACTTTGATTGCCCAATTTTCACCAATCAGAGCGCTCCTTTCATTTTTCCAGAGCACTATATGAAATGAAAGGGGCCCTCTGATTGGTTGCTATTGGCAACAGTGGGTTTTAGACTTAGACAGTTTTCATGCATGTGGCCCCAAGTGTCACGTCAGACCATTCCGTGACTTTACATCAGCGTGTGGTCTGCATGCTAGAGATGACAGGCAAACCTTGATATAACAGCCCTTTTACCGATGACAGCAAGGAGAGATGTGTGTGGCAGACAGCCTACATAACCCACCAAGTCAGGTCTCAACCCATATTTTTACTGACAGTGATACTGATATGTGTAAAAAAGGTATGTTCGAAAATACAGGGCTGATAATGACATATTGGAACCAATAATGTATATTATAATCTAGTTTCCCACCAATCGTCATGGATGGAATTATGAAATGGAAAAAAAATTCAATTAAAAAACAACATATGTTTTCTGACTAACATCATGTGGCACACAGTAAACACATAGAATCACCAAACGAAACCAAAAGGACATCAGTGTTATTAATGGCCTGAAGGAAAGAGCACAATGCCATTTACTTATAAACTCCTGAGCGCTGTGACACTCATAGTGGGAACACATTAACTAATAAAAAAACTATGCCTCTATGTACTCCTTAAAAATGAACTCAAGCAATTGGAATGAGAGGAAAATGCAACTCACCCAGTGTAGTGTGCCTTTTCATAATATCTATATCATTACAAACTGAGTATGATACATACCAGTATAGACATAAACAAATATACCTACCCGTTTTAGTACAATTAGGATTACCAAAAATTAGTTATAATTTGCCAAATGCCAGAATAATGAGAGAGAATATTTTTAAGGCATTTGTATTACTTTCTGCAAATCAGAATTTACATACACAAGATTAACTATGGCTTTAAACAATTTGGGAGCAGCTGTATATGGATAATGTCATGTCTTTGGACTTCTGATTAATTAGAACACACCTGTGGATGTATTTAATGCACAGAAACACGCTGATTCTGTGTGTCAGCATCATGGTAAGTAAAGAAATCAGTCAAGATAACAGGAAGAGAAATTATTGACTTGTATAAGTCTGGAACATCTTTGGGTGTAATTCCAGAAAACTTAAGTTGCCTTGTTCATCATGTACAAACAAATTATACGCAATAATAGACAAGGCTTTCCCCTCATAGGGGTCAAGTTAAAAATCGCTCCCTTTTTTTGCCATTTAAAAAAAAAAAAAAAAAGTTACACAAAATTTGGGGTTTTACATCGTAAAAGTCCAATCTATTAAAATAAATCATTTACCCCCGTAGTTTAAAAACCATGAAGAAATAAATTCCAACTGCAAAATTTTATTTTTTTCCCCCAAAATATTGTAATAAAAATGACAAAAGAAGTTTTTTTCTATTGTCATCCTAGGTGTTCTTATAGTTCAAAGGGGGATATGGGATATATATATATATATATATATATTAATATATAATATATTATATATATAATTATAATATATATAAAAAATTTTGGGGGTTCAGGGGTTTAGAAAAACAACGTTATTGTAAACCACAACCTTTTCAAAATAAAATACAGCTTATTTAGCATAAATGATCAAAAGGTGAAATAACAAGCCTTTCTTCAGGCAGGAAAGTAAGAGAATACAAAATGAGCATTCACCGATAGTGTCGCAGGTCCTCAGGCCTCACAGCCCCACAGCCGAAACACACCCCCCTTTGACCTGAATCCTGCCTTATTTGGTGGGTATTGGAGCACCATTTCCACCCCGGCTCTCTGGCCCCCCATAAAAAAATCTGACCCGGGCTAAGCAGGATTTTAAACTATCAGCCGAAAAAATTGTTTACTGGCACAATACTAATGGGCTTTTTATATCACCCAGGGCCCGCCCTTCGGCTGTTATTATTACGGGGGTAAAAGCGACCCCGAATATAAGCTAGGACCTATTTTACACAAAATATGGTAAAATTTTTTACTGACTAAAAACCTATGTAGGTGGGAAATCAGCAGTATGGTAAATTTCAAATTAAATAGATAGAAAAGGTAATAAAGCACCGAGTAAGACAGTATA
>JAODAL010077301.1:0-13314 GCA_025379985.1 Phyllomedusa bahiana | reverse complement strand
ATAAAGTCCTCTTCTTGCTTTCCTTTCTGGAGCACAAGCAATCCTTAAACCTTCTTTTCTTTGAGATCAGATACCTCATATCTCACTATTGGATGATATATACAAGATAAATGAATGCATAGTCTTCTAAAGTCTCTCTAAAGTGCCACTTTTTTAGTTTGTCTTCAAGTTATTGTCCGATTAATCATCTTTTGTCCTCATTTACAGTGTCTCACAAAAGTAAGTAAACCCCTTACATTTTTGTAAATATTGTATTATATCTTTTCATGGGAGAACACGGACGATATGACATTTTGATGCAATGTAAAGTAGTCAGTGTACAGCATGTATAACAGTGTACATTTGTTGTGCCCTCAAAATAACACAACACACAGACATCAATGTGTAAACTGCTGGCAACAAAAGTGAGTATACCCCTTAATGAAACTGGATACATTGTGCCCAAAGTGTCAATATTTTGTGTGGCCACCATTAGTGTCAATGCATTAATTCTTTTGGCCATGGAGGTCACTAGAGCTTCACAGGTTGCAGCCACTGGAATCCTCTTCCACTCCTCCATGACGACATCACGGAGCTGGTGGATGTTAAAAACCTTGCGCTCCTCCACCTTCCATTTGAGGATGCCCCACGAACGCTCAATAGGATTTAGGACTGGAGACATACTTGGCCAGTCCATCACCTTTACTCTCATTTTCCTTAGCAAGGCAATGGCCATCTTGGAGGTGCGTTTGGGATCGTTTTGTTGGAATACTGCTCTGCGGCCCAGTTTCATCATGCTCTGTTTCACTATGTCACGTTATATGTTGGCATTCATGGTTCCTTCAGTGAACTGTAGCTCCCCACAGCTGGGAGAACTCATGCAGCCCCAAACCATTACACTCCAACCACCATGCCTGACTGTAGACAAGACACACTTGTCTTTATACTCCTCACCTGGTTGTCACCACACACACATGACACCATTTGAACCAAATTAGTTTATCCTGGTCTCATCAGGCCATAGGACTTAGTTCCAGTAATCCATGTCCTTAGTCTGCTCATATTCAGCAAACTGTTTGCGGGATTTCTTGTACATCATCTTTAGAAGAGGCTTCCTTCTGGGAAAACAGCCATGCAGACCAATTTGATGCAGTGTGCAGCGTATGGTCTGAGCACTTATAGGTAGTCCCCTCACCTCTTCAACCTCTTCAGCAATGCTGGCAGCACTCAAAAGTCTATTTTGAAAAGACAATCTCTGGATATGACGCTGAGCATGTGCCCTTAACTTCTTTGGTCAACCATGGCATGGCCTGTTCTGAGTAGAACCTGTCTTAAACCGCAGGATGGTCTAGGCCTTCATGCTGCAGCTCAGTTTCAGGTTGTTGGCAGTCTTACCATCTTTAGGTAGAACAACATCTCTAGGCCATCTTTATGTAGAGCAGCATTTCTTTTTTTTTTTTTTTTTTAGATCTTCAGATAGTTCTATGCCATGAAGTGCCATGTTGAACTTCCAGTGACTGTTACGAGATAGTATGAGATCAATAACACCAAATTTTACACATCTGAGACGAATCACATGACACAGTGGAGTGAAAATGCCAGATTGGGCATAGTTTGTCCCTTTTTACTTTTGTTGCCATCAGTTGAGACATTGATGGCTGTGTGTTGAGTTTGAGGGCGACCAAATTTACACCGTTAAGCTGTACATTGACTACTTTACATTGTATCAAAGTGTCATATCTTCAGTGTGGTCCCATGAAAAGATAGAATACATTATTTACAAAAATATGAGGAGTGTACTCACTTTTGTGAGATACTGTATCTACTGCCTCTTCTTTTTGCCAGTCCCTTCACTTTCTACTCCTCACCCAGCCAAAACATTTTAGAGTACTAGTAGTGACATACAAGACTGTATACCACCTAGTCCATCCACACATTTCTTCACTTATTCCCTGATAACCACCCAACTGGCCCTCGCATAACATTCTCCTTTTATTTCACTTTGCTTGTTTCTCACATTATTATCTTCAACATTTCTCTTGATCATCCCTCGTACTCTGGAACTTACTACCCCAACACACCAGTCTCCCATTATAAATACCTTCAAAAGCAACCTGACATAAACTGGAATGAACATAAGGCTCAGATCACACAACAAGTTTTTTTTTCTTTTCCATTAGTATTATGCAGTATTATGCAGAAGTGCTCACAGAACAGTATATAAACAATGCTGTACACAGTCCTGGTGGCACATTTCTTGGATGCCAATGAGGTAAATGAGGCCTACATTTTCTGTGTTCTCTTGTATTCACTAGCAGTCACTTGTATCAGGAACAGCTTAATGTGAACACCAAACATGACCAAGTATGATGGATGACTGTACCAAGTAGCCGTGCTCCCATGCAGTGTTAGATGAATGTGGAGATTTCTTCTTTGTAATGTGTCCTTATTAATGCATTTCCTTGTTTACCTCAACACTGCTTTGAAAGTGAGTGGGTTGCACAGGTAACCGTAGAATTTGTTTCATAGACTTCATAGGGACTGGCTGCCTATGACAGAATGGATTTCTCTCAGCAAGTGTCATAGTCATAAGGGTCACAGCTGGTGCCTAAGCAAGGCAGGTCCCCAGGCCCCCCATACCACATTTAAGCTAATGGGGCTGCTCTACTGTCTGACACTGCTGCTTTACGTGTAGAGATGCAAAGGAGGACAGCTATCACTTTATACTGTATGAGGGCACTGTTATTTTGTGGGGCATAAAAGGGGACACTATAAGAGCATGTCCCCATGGTCCAGGTTTTCATCCGGTTTTACAGACGATTTTGAAAGCCGTCTGTAAACCGGGTGTCAACCTTTTACACGGACTTCGATGGAAAATCCTTTCAGCGGTCTCCGCCGGGGGTCCAAAAAACATGGAACATGTTCATTTTTCCACCCGGTTTATAGGCGGAACATGAACATGTCGGCACGAAAAGGGAGGGCTTGATCCGTAAACCGCGTACAAAAGCTGTCCACGGCCCCCTTAACAGAGCAAATACAGAGCAAAGACTGGTATTTGTCCTGTGCCGTGTAAACGGCCCCTTACTGTTGGGAGCACCAAGGGGGACTACTACGGTCATGTAGGGGCATTGAAAGGCTTTGTGTGCAGATTCACAGGTCAAGACTGGAAGAAGTCTTTATGGTGGCTTGGAGCCTGACAGAGAAAGAAGGGAAAGGGAAAGTAAACAACCCAGAGAAGATGTCACTTGGGAGTTACTGGATGTAACTACATTATTTATAGCAGGCCTGTGCAAGAGGCAGGATGTGGGAGTTAAAATGCCTAGAACTAGACTGCACCCTAAAATTGTACAGTACCACCTATTTTGGTGTGTGGTTTACACAATACATCCCCTCCTCCTTCACAAACTGCCAGAAACCTTTGGCAGGCCATATGTTGTACAGGTCTGTTTTAGAGATACACTTAAATACATAGAACTTAGCCCTTTAAAGGGGTTGTCTCACTACAAGAATTGCTTTTTATGTTAAAGATCTTGCAAAAACAAGTCACTTTGCAATATGTGTCCATTAACAGTGTCCTACATATTCCTAGATATCATCTCTTTAATGGACTACATCAGCTCCTCAGGTCGCTATAGCTACAGACCTGTTTGATCTCACCTGATAGGCTGCCAGTGCTGGTTGCTATATCTATAGACCTATAGTCCTCAGCAGCTCGTCACTGCAGGCCAGTAGAAGCTGGTAAACACTGAATTCAAAAATGAAACCAAGAAAAGACTGATGACAGATGAATCGATGTAGTGAGACAGCCCCATTAATCAATGCCTGCTGTGTCGTCTAAAGTGGCTTATCGATATACTGTCTCCTATATGTTTTGTCTCCACACCTAAAATAATATATTTATGTCTCAGGACTTGTTCCCCTGATCTTTTAGTGCTGAATCGATTTGTCACTTCAGAGACCGAGTGATACAGCTGAAAGTTACAGATGGGCTGTGGCTGGCAGCCATAAAGTAAAGGAGGGGAGGCCGACAAGCTGAACTTTTGCACCAGGGCCCATAAGCCTGTAGCTACAGCTCTGTTCCCAGTCTTTATGGGCTTAGAACTTCCACTAGGTCTGAGGGGCACAGCCATAACTTAAATAGTATATCAATCCCAGAACACTTGATTATGGAGTTAATAAATCACAGTAGTATAATGAATTGAGCATGAAGGGAGGCTGGATGCTTGACCTTCATTTGATTGTGTTTCAAAGGGGCCAAGATTATTTTTCCTTATTTTGTATATTTAATGTTATACAGTTAAAATAATCGACTGCATATAATTGTATGACAATCACAATGAAGAGTTAAAACTGCCGAGGTCAGAGCCATGTCCTCCCGAGAGGCTTAAACAGCAGATACATTAATATACCCTATTACTCACTCCCCCACACCATGGGAAACCCCAACACACATGGGCTTTGTGATGAGTAAATATAAGAACTGTTCCAGACACATCAAAGAAACACCACAGAACACAGAGTTGAAGCTTCCATGTGTTTGTCCATTTTCCAGTCATGCTCACGTGTTCTGTGACTTCTGTCTGTGGACAGATACCAAAACCGCATCCCTCACACGCGCTGCACTCATAAGAGCAGCCTGTACCTGTGCCACATGTCACCTACCCCTCAGTACACTGTCTTCATTCCTGGTGGGGTATCTCCAAGGCACTGGCTCCTCATGGATTCTTAAGGGATGCACTGTTCTTGTTGAATTCTTGTTATCTTGAGCAGATAATAACTTTATAGCATCGGTATTGCACAATTTGATAAACAGAATCCCATCTCCTATGAGACAAGGGCGCAGGATACTAAATTGCACACAGACTGATGTGATGAATTACGGCAGATAGGCTTGGTATGCACAGTCCAAAGTTGGGGCCCTATGCTTATTTTTGGATTAATGCAAAGTTTTCTTGCACCAGACTTGAAAGGTTTATCCCATGAAGAATATTGTTTTTTAAGCTAAATCTATAATATTTTCTATTAACACTTATTTTTAAAAAAAAATGCTTGTATCACTGACTAGATTAATACTAGTATAGTGCTTCCTTCATTTCCTTTCGGGTAGTTTTAGGCCAGTTTGCGGCCGGTTTTTCATACTGTTTGCGGTTTTGAAAACCGTCTGAAAAACAGGCTGCAAATTTTTACATGGGCCTCTATGGAAAACCCGTGCAGCAGTCCCCACTGCACGAGTTTTCCGCCCGGTGGTTTTTCAGACCGCCGGTGGGCCCGGAAAAATTCAACATGTTCATTTCTCCGTCCATTTTTCGGACGGAATATGAACAAGTGAATGCAAAAGAGGAGGGATTTTCTCTGCTAATCGCAGAGAAAAGCCGCCCTCCCGCGGCCGTGTGCACGACAAAAAAACAGGACAAATACCGGTCGGATAAACCTGTGCCGTGGGGACGCGCCCTTACTATGCCTACCACAGTAGATGTGTTGAGATGGACACACAAGCTTAGTCTTGCTTCTCTTCTGAATATACGTGGTGGAGAAGAGAGAAAAGCAAGAGCTCGGCACATTTACCACATTATTCCAGAAATATCTGGTGATATCAACATTTTTCAATAACTATATAATAGAATTATATTCTTTATGAGTCAACCCCTTTAATGAAGTCATTATATGTTAGCAGTAACATGTACCACCACATGGGCAAAATAAAAAGATGGGGAATGGTGGCTTAATGGTTAGCACTGTTGCCTTTCAGCTTTGGGGTCCTGGATTTGAATTTGACAAAGGACAACAACCTTATACACTTTGTAGGTTTTCTATGGATATTCTGGTTTCCTACAATGCTCCAAAAAATACTAATAGGTTCATTTAGAATCGAGATTATGAGCTCGAATGTGGGTAATGACAACCTCTGTACAGCACTGTGGAATATGTTGGTGCTTTATAAATAAATGAAATAATAATGACCTGGAGGCATTAAAGGGGTTGTCTCACTACAAGGATTGCTTTTTATGTTAAAGATCTTGCAAAAACAAGTCACTTTGCAATATATGAACATTAACATTGTATGTTCTGCATCATCTCCTCAGGTAGCTATAGGTACAGACCTATTCAATCTCTCATGATAGGCTGCCAGAGCTGGTTGCTATAGCTACAGACCTGGCTTCTACTGCAGCCTAGTAGAAGCCAGTAAACACGCCACGGAATTCAAAATGAAACCAAGAAAACAGCACAAATCAATGTAGTGAGACAACCGCTTTCAGATAATGAGTGCATGCAGATATTGTTTTGTAATCTTGGGGGGTAGTCGCCTTCCCTGAATCTCTTTGATGGACCAGGGGCCATACTGTAACACAAATGTATTGAAAGTGCTGTATGGTGCAGATATCAGCTGAGCTTCTCTGTGCTATTGATATTAAGGTTTATTTATACCCCTTGGAACAATTATTGTGCCCGACAAAAGCCCTACAGAATCTGTCTGCAGCCTTAATCATCATGTTTGTCTTGGACAGAGTTCTTCAAAGGGCTTACTCAGAACATTTGCTTGTTTATCTCATGTTGCCAAAAAAGCTTGAAACATTGGCTCTGAGCTTGGAGTTATAATTAAGCTCTGCAAGTTTCAGACTATTTTTTCCAGTACTTTGGTGCAGAATTTCTTCACCAAATAAAAAGCCTCAGTATTTTCCAGTCCATCTTAAAATTAGTTTAAAGCTCTGTGGCTGGGTCCTTGGTTTTATGTTATGGTTTAGTGGAAGTGCCGATTTCTTAACTGATAAAAAAAAAAAAGAATATGTGAAAGTGAATAGCAGCTGGCTGTGTGCCCTAATATCTGTTTATGTGTAGATGACTTTTATATATCCTGCGATTGCAAGATTTATGTATAGGTATTTCATTGAAATATGCTCCCATCAGTGCTGGTCCATGAACTGGGATCAAACTGATTATAAAAATGAAGTTAATGTAGTGTTCTCATAAGTACTTGATCCATTCAACTTGACTTGGAGATTTCAGTATGTGAGTTCTGCTTATGATGCTTCCATTGATCCCAAGGTGAGCACTGTCAGCAGAAGTGATAAAGAAATCAACACGTTAGGTTGCTTGGCCACAGTACAGCCATTTTTTTGTCACTGATGGATGGTGAAATCTCCAAAGTCACAAGGTGTGTCTCAGCTCAGTGACCCCCTTCAAGCGATAATCTGGTATTTCTCATTTAGATGCCACAAGATACCCAGACATATACACACCTTTGAATTTATTTGCTTTTGCGCTTTAGGGATCCGTCTTGGGGTCCGACAGAGCGGACCCCAAGACAGATCCCTAAAGCGCTTGTAACACGGAGTGTAAACTCCGTGTGAACAAGCCCTAACAACACAATTTATAAATAATGATGATGAGTTTTTGGGAACTTTTTCGTGATGAAACCTGCTGTTCTAACAGCTTAGAGAAAGCTTTTCTTAGGCTATGTCTACACAACTAAGTTAAAATACCGTCAGAAATCCGATGGCATTTCAACTTCGCGGCACCGCAGTTTTTTGCACCAAAAAACATGGTCTGATTTCCCACACTAAGGGCTTCAAGAATCCGACTGAAGATAGAACATGTTCTCACTTTTTCTGGACGGCCAGCGGTTTAGAAATGCTCAGTAAAAAATCTGTGCTGTGCAGTCTATAGCACAGATTTTCTATTGAGGTCTAGACTTGTTACAGTCAGATTTTCAGCGCATTCTAAATACTGAAACCATTGAAAATCCAATGAAAAACCGTCAACTATATACCTATTTACCTAAGGAAAAATGGGAATTTACCAAAGCTATATACCGTATTTTTCGGACTATAAGGCGCACATAAAGCCTAAGATTTTCTCAGAAATCGAAAGTGCGCCTTATAGTCCGGTGCGCCTTATATATGAATCAATTCTTCACTTTCAGTTTTCAGTCTTTGTTCAGAACGTATTTACAGCTAATTTAGTGACACTGATTTGTAACTGATTTGCAACTGATTACAATAGTAAATACGTTCCGAAATCAGTTGCAAATCAGTTGCAAATCAGTTGCAAATCAGTGCCACTGGCGCGTATTTCGCGCCGTATTTACAACCCATTCTTTACAGCTGGTGATTCCATCGCGAAATAAGGCACAATAAGTGGCAGGACCATTTGTAAATCCGGCCGTATTGCGGCTGCAACCCCGCGGCGGCAATAGGCATGAAAAAATGAAGGAATGGCCATAGGGCTACCATAGTCGAAGCGTCCATGTCGGAAGGGGGGTTGGGGCCCAAGGGGATTTGATCTGGGGGGGCCCCCCTACTGTACATGAAAATTTTACCGGCCTTTGGGGGAAAAAATGCCCCCCATTTTACCCACATAAACAGTGCGCAAAACAGAACTCTTTTGTTATAATAGCAAGGGACTCAAAAATGTCCCAGCTAGATATCAAAGACACACGGTAAGTAGCCCCTCCATATCCCCCTCCACCCACATACAATTCCTCCTCCACCCACATACCTTCCCCCCCCCACCCCTTATTATCCCTCCACCCGCTTCATATCCCTCCCCCCCAAAAACCAATACCCCTCCACCCAACTACAATACCTCCTCCCCCAAAACACTTCCCCCTCCACCCGCTTTACAATACCCCCCAGCATAAAAATATCCCCTCCACCCAAATACAATGCCCCCCCCCAAACATACAATTTTCCCCCCACCGCAAAACAAAATCCCCCCCCCAAATACAAATCCCCTACCCCAATACAAAAATCCCAACATACAAATCCCCCTCCCCCGCATAAATTTTTCCCTCCCACCCAATACAATATCCCCCTAATTTCAAAATCCTACCCACAAAAATTCCCCCTCCACCCCATACAATATCCTTCCACCCACAAAAAATTCCCCCCCACCCACATAAAAAATTTCCCCCCACCCTCCCCCCCCACCACACAAAATTTCCCCCCCACCCCAACAATATCCGCCTCCCCCCCACATAAAAATATCCCCCTCCAACCACATACAATTCCCCTCCCCCCACATAATATCCCCCCCCCAATACAATCCCCCACCCCATACAATTCCCCCTCCCCCCACATAAAATTTTTCCCCTCCCCCCCCCATACAATATCCCCTCCACCCACAACAATACCCCCTACCCACATACAATTCCCCCACCCCCCAATACAATACCCCCCTCCCCCCACATACAAACCCCCTCCACCCCACATAAAAACCCCCCTCCCACAAAAAAACCCCCCTCCACCCACATACAATTCCCCCCTCCACCCCAACAAATCCCCTCCACCACAACAATCCCCCTCCCCCCAATACAATACCCCCCCTCCACCCATACAAAAATCCCCCTCCACCCACATACAATATCCCCCCCCCACCCACATACAATATCCCCCCCCCCACATCCCCAAAACCCCCCCACCCAAACCTACCCCCCTCAATCCCCTACACTCCCCCTCCACCCACATACAATATCCCCTCCCCCACACATATCCCCCTCCCCCCACATACAATACCCCCTCACCCCAATACAATATCCCTCCCACCCACATCCCAATTTTTATCCCCTACCCACATACAATATCCCCTCCACCCGCATCACTACCCCCTCCCCACATACAATATCCCCCCTCCACCCACATAAAATCCCCTCCACCACATACAAACCCTCCTCCCCCAATACAATATCCCCCTCCACCCAAATACAATATCCCCCTCCACTTTTCCCCCTTGGCAACACCAATCAATTGAAGAAAAATAACCCCTAAAAAATTGGGATCACCGGAGTGCATATCTGGGATCGTTCCTTCTTATAGTCATTTTTTCCCCTTTTCTTTCTGATCCGTTCCAACCGCCATGAGACTTGCCCCGGCCACAACCAACCCCTGAGTAATTAAAACAAAAAAAATCTTAGAATCCCAATTTTCCAGAATCCTTTTCCCATTTCCCCTCTGTACAAAACTTCCAGGGGGGGGAGAGGGGTACAAGCCATAAAACTTAGAGGCCTAGACCAAAGGGGTTGGAAAGGTGGGGAAGGACTAACCCCTGGAGATAATGCTACAACTAGGGCGCTCCCCTTAAATTATTTACCGGGTGGTGACAAGCCCCTAGGTGGTATGCAAAATAGGAAAAGGCCCCAGTCGTAGGTAGGTGGTTTCCCCCAGTTAGGTAAGTGTGGGTATTTGGGGTCCCCTTTATAAGGCTGCAACGTTGGGCCCCCTTTAGGGTATACAGGCGTTAGGGCTTTCCATGAAGTATAACAGGCAGTTTTGGCCTCTTAGGTAGTTCGCAGGCAGTTAGGGGTTCCTTTTGGTAGTTTGCAGGGGAGTTAGGGGTTCCCTTAGGTAGTTTACGGTAAGTTAGGGGTCCTTTTTGCGTTTCGGAATTTGGGCCCCCCCCTTTTGCTACGTGAGGTGTCAGGGCCCCTTTAGTATTAGGTAGCCAGGGCCCCCTTTGTAGAAGGGGCCCCCCTGTAGGAGTAGGGCCCCTTTGTATTTTGGGCCAGGGCCCCCTTTGTAGTAGGGCCCCCCCGTGGTAGTCGGGGCTCCCCTTTTAGTCAAGGGTCCCTTTTGGTGCCCCGGGCCCCCCTTGTTGCAGGGCCCCCTTTTTGGTACAGGGCCCCTCTTTTGGTAGGCAGGGCCCCCCGAAGGTATCAGGGTCCCCTTAAGGTGCCGGGTCCCCCTAAGGGAGCCCGGGGGCCCCTCTGAAGGTAGCCAGGGCCCCCTGACTAGCAGGGACCCCCCTGTTTGGTAGTCAGAACCCCCCTTGAGCCCGGACCCCCCTGTAGTCGACTCCCTTGTATCAGAGCTCCCTAGTAGCCAGGGGCCCTTTTAGTCAGAGCTCCCTTTTTCCAGGGCCCCCCTTTTACCCGAGCTCCCTTGTAGCCGAGCTGTTGTAGCCCGAGCCCCCCCCGTAGTCAAGCCCCGCCTGTGTCGGCCCCCGCCCGAGTCAGAGCCCCTCCCTGTAGTCAGAGCCCCCCCTTGTAGCCAGAGCTCCCTTGTAGCCAGAGCTCGCTTGTAGCCGGACCCCCCTGTGTCGAGCCCCCCCCCCCTTGATCAGGGCCCCCTGTAGCCAGGGGCCCCCCCTGTAGTCAGGGCCCCCCTTTAAAAAAGCCCCCCCCCCTGTAATCAGGCCCCTGTAGTCAGGCCCCCCTTTTCCCCGGCCCCCCCCGTAGCCAGACCCCCCCTGTAGCCAGACCCCCCTTGAGCCCGAGCCCCCCCCGTAGCCGGACCCCCCTGTATAGGGCCCCCCTTTAGTCAAGCCCCCCTTTTAGCCAGGACCCCCTGTATCAGAGCCCCCCCTTTAGCCGGACCCCCCCCGTAGTCAGAGCCCCCTCCCCTTGTAGCCAGGACCCCCTGTAGTCAGAGCCCCCCCCTTGTAGCCAGGGACCCCCCCGTAGTCAGAGCCCCCCTTGTAGCCAGGGGCCCCCCCGTAGTAGAGCCCCCCCTTGTGCCAGGGACCCCTGTAGTCAGGCCCCACTTGTACCAGGCCACCCGTGCCCAAACCCCCCTTTTAGCCAGAGCCCCCCTGGCCCGGCCCCCCCTTGTAGCCAGGCCCCTGCTTGTAGCCAGGGGCCCCCCTTGTAGCCGGGCCCCCTTGTAGCCAGGGCCCCCCTTGTAGCCGTGGGCCCCGTTTAGTCAGGGCCCCCCCTTTTAGCCAAAGGGGCCCCCCCGTGCCAAGCCCCCCCTTGTAGTCAGAGCCCCCTGTAGTCAGGGCCCCCCTGACCCGGGCCCCCCTTTTTAGCCAGAGCCCCCCTTGTAGCCAGCCCCCCTTGTAGCCAGAGCCCCCCTTGTAGTCAGCGCCCCCCTTGTAGTCAGCGCCCCCCTTGTAGCAGGCCCCCCCTGGCCGAGCCCCCTTTTTAGTCAGCGCCCCCCCTGTAGCCAGAGCCCCCCCGTGCCAGAGCCCCCCCCTTTTAGCCGAGCCCCCCCCTTAGCCCGGGCCCCCCTTGTAGCAGAGCCCCCCCTTTTATCACGCCCCCCCTTTTATCAGGCCCCCCCTGAAGCCAGAGCCCCCCCCTTTTAGTCAGCGCCCCCCTTGTAGACAGAGCCCCCCCGAGCCAGAGCCCTTTTTTTAGCCAACCCCCTTTTTAGCCCGAGCCCCCCCTTTTGCCAGAGCCCCCCTTTTAGTCAGCGCCCCCCTTGTGTCGGGCCCCCCTTTAGAGGCCCCCCTTGTAGTCAGCCCCCCCCCTGTAGCCAGGCCCCCCCTTTTAGTCAGCGGCCCCCCCCGTAGCCCGAGCCCCTGTAGCCGAGCCCCTTTTTTTTACCCGAGCCCCCCCTTGTAGCCAGACCCCCCCCCCCCCCCCCTTTAAACCACCCGCCCCCCCTTTAGTCGGGCCCCCCCTTGTAGTCGACCCCCTTTTAGCCGCGCCCCCCTTGTAGTCACGCCCCCCTTGTGCGACCCCCCTGTGTCAGCAACCCCCCCTTTTAGTCCGGGCCCCCCTTGTAGTCAGAGCCCCCCCTTGTAGCCAAGCCCCCGTAGTCAGGGCCCCCCCTTGTAGTCAGAGCCCCCCGTGTAGCCATAGCCCCCCTTGTAGCCAGCCCCCCCTTGTAGTCAGGGCCCCCCTGTAGGCGAGCCCCCCCCTTGAGTCAGGGCCCCCCCCGTGTCAGGCCCCCCTTGTTGTCAGACCCCCCTTGTAGCCAGGCCCCCCCGTAGTCAGGGGCCCCCTTGTAGTCAGCGCCCCCCTTGAGGTAGTTTTTAAAAAAAAAAAACAAAATCCAAACCCTTGCTCCGGCTCCCCCCTCTGCGCTGCCGCCGGCTTTGCCGCCCGCATGGCGGGCCGGTGAAGTGACGTCACCGCGGCCACGTCAGCAGTAGGGGGGGGCGCCCGGCAGGCTGAAGGGCCCAGTGTCTTCGCCCGTCGGGGAGAGCAGCGGACGCAGCGCTGTGGCCTATGCTCCCCTGAACCGCGCAGCCCGGGGTTCGGGGACATTAGTCCCCAGCTACCGGGCCCCGGCTCTGAGCGCTCGGGCGCGGGTCCCGGCGCTCAGGTACCAAAAAGCGCGGACGGGCCCCGGGGGCGACGGCACTGCCCCCGGGGGCCCCAGCGGCTCGGGGGGGGGGCCCACCGGGGGATCCCCCCGTCCCCCGGGGGGCCCCGTCCGAGCCGGAGCGTCCTACGTGCGGTGAAACAGTCGTGTGCAGAATTTCTGTGTTTCAACATTGTCTGGTTCCCCAAAACCGTACTGTAAAATTTTTTATCCCCTACCCGAAAAAAAGCCCCCTGTTAAGAGATATGTTTGCTGCTTGTGTTGAATAAAGTTTGGGCTTTCGCCTGAAATTTGTTTTTTAATGCGCCGCGCCTTATAGCCGGTGCGCCCTTTTAGGCCGGGCGCCTTTATT
>JAODAL010077300.1:0-13314 GCA_025379985.1 Phyllomedusa bahiana | reverse complement strand
CACCCCCTCTGTCATAATGTGCCCCTGGCTTCACTTTTTTTTTTTCCAGCTTTCGCGACATGATTTTACAGGCAACATTCCGTTTGGGGTTTTTCGGTCAGTTTTGCCCTCTTAAGTGCCCAGGGAATTTATAGTGAAGCGATTCTAAGAGCGGCGGCACTCATCTGGTGTTATACTAAAACACAAACATTGTATGAAGCCCAAAACCCAAAGCGCCCTCTGCATATTTAAAAATGGAAACAACTACAGCACCCTGCAGGCTCTGTGCAGCCTGGAAATAGCTGTTTTTTTAAGGGTTCGTGCTGAAGTAATTTGGACCGAAACGAATTTTGACGGAAAATTCGGCGAAGTGACCGAACCGAATTTTTGAGAAATTCGCCCATCTCTCTCTCTCTCTATATATATATATATATTTTGCACCTTTTCTTTTGGGTTTTCTATTTTTCACTTTTTTATTACGTCAAGTCATATTATGCACTTTTGTGTTTTTTGCATTCAGTTTTACTTTTTTATGATAGTTTTTGCTGTCATATCTTGGCCTTTACGTACTTTTGGTCTTATTGCATCCAATTTTTCACTTCTTTATGATAATAATAAAAAAAAAATTTGAAAAGAAAATTATTTTTTATATTTATTTTTGTATTTATATAAATAAATTTATTTATATTATATATTTGGTTATTGTCTGCATTCATTTTTATATATTTTTATTTCATTTCACATTGTTGTTTGTATTATTGTTTGATTAGCCCATCCTATGTAGTTGTGGGTGTTTATGCTAGGGGAATAGATCACTAGATAATATAATGTACTATTTAAGATATATATTATATATATAATATATATATAATAATATATATATATATATATATATATATATTTATTTATTTATTTATTTATGTAAATATATACATTTCTGTACCTGTTGTTTTACATACTTTTATTTATCTTTCTCTGTGTTATAAGCTATAGTAGGGTTCCTATCTTGTCTGTCCTTTATACACTCCCTGTTTGTTCCCATATGTTTGTATTTTATTGTGTTATTTTGTCCGTATTTTCCTGTTTGTTGCTCTCTGTAGTCTGTGTCTCCTCTGGTGGGGATCGCCATTTTGTTGTGGTCCTGTTTCCACTGCGCATGCACTTTGCAATGACGCCGTGCCGGGGCTTGCTCAGTGGAAACTTCCGGCATCTTTGCTAGCGTGGGGTGGTGCACCACAGGCATCGCGGCGTGTCTATCCTTGCGCTGGTGGACTCCGGTTGGTCCGGGCTTATGTCACGGGCGGGGACAGGATCTGCAGTCGTATTCAACAGGTGTGTGTCACTAATTTTATTGGTGGGTGTATATTTAAAGACCATGAAAACAGAATGTCTGTTACCCCCTGACAAAGCCGGGCAGTGAAACGCGTGTTGGGGTCTCTCTCTTGCCTCACATTTGGTCTATATCTAACTTTTTCGTATATATTGCTTGGTGGTTGCTTTATTATTCTGATATTCATTATTGGTGCATATTTTGATTTATACGTGTTTTCTGCACTGCTGAGTTTATTACCTTATATGTTTTACTTATTGTAATTTTGATACAGTCTTTTGTGAGGCATTATCCACTTTGCCTTCAGTCTGTGCATTGTGTTACATATGTGTGGTCTGTGTATTTTATCCACTTAAAATTTTTTTAATAATTTTCAATAAAGGATATATAGTCTTATATAGGTTTCAGCTTTTTTGGAGTTGTTAGGTGTTCCTTTCAAACCTATTATTCATGTTTTTTTTTTTGGGGCGTTTTCATTGTATATTGGAGGCAAAAATTTTTTTAGTACACTCCAAAAAGTTTCACATTTTATGTTTGATGCATAAGCTGTAGCGGAAATTATGGTGGATTTTGGGCTTCAGGGTTGCACATCCTATACTGAGATTTGGAATACCTGCTGGTTGTCCAAACTTTTTGTGCTCCAGGGGTTCGAATTATGGGCATCTAGGTGCCTTCAATTTGTCTCTCAACTGCTTACAGATCAGGGGTGCTTAAAAGTTTTAATTCCAAATGGAATTTGCTTTGCCGCATACGCAGCTATACAAATACAGCTTAGGCACGCTTATAACACAGAAAAATCGGACACAATACGGTATAATGCCAAGTTTATTTCAATAGCTAGGGTCAATAACATCAAAACAACGAAGGGACTAATATCCACTTTATATAAACTTTTGTTGACAAACTTTTTTTTTCTAGAAACCCAATATATTGACGTAGTAGGTAGGAAGGAGATATTGGCCCTATAGAGCCTAATATTTGGGAGGAGATACTGAGGACCATACCTTTGATTTCAGTGAGTGAACAGCATAACATTTCTCAGTTATTCTTAGTACATAGAGTTTACAGAACTCCTCTATTTCTGCATAAAATTGGAATTAGGGACTCTCCTCTGTGTAATAGGTGTCATGTACACTTGGCCTCTCTGATGCATATGTTCAGACATTGCCCTAAACTATTGATCCAGCGAATTTTTCAAATTACCATGGAAATGAATCCGTTGGTTTGCATTTTGGGATATGTAGAAAACTTAACTGTTTCAGAGGCTGAGAAAATCGCCATAATAGGCTTTTATTTATGGCAAGAAAGATAATAGCATCAAAATGGCTAGATGCAGAACCTCCGTCAGAACAGGAGTTTGTTAATAAAGTGAACTGACTGATTGCTTTGGAGAGAGGGGTGCATTTTAAATGAGAAGCAAAATTTAAGTATAATAAAATTTGGGCTAAATGGCTGGATACTTCTGGTCTTGCTTCACTGAACTTAGTTAGGCATAGGGTGTTGGGGATCTCGGTGTAGAGGTTCCTGGGATTGTGTCTGTAGGAATTGTGTGGGTGGAGACCGTCCGACAGTCAGATACAATTTTTATAATGACAGGAACAATTTGACTGTTACTAATATTGCATTGCTCTGTGATTGTAATGGATTTTTACTGTTCTGAATCTGGAGATGGATTTGGGAGGTTGTTTTTTGGGATAAAAGTTAAAATTTGGTCTTACAATGACACATACCATATTCTGTTTTATACTACTTTATAGATATCTGACCAACAAAAAGTTTATGTTTAAAAAAAAACTGTTGTTGTTATATAATAATAATGTTGTTATATAATAATAATATCACACAATGAGGTATTGTACCGCTCTATAGCACTTATAACAAAGATATAGAACGTGTCCACCTTTCACCACCGCCAGGTAAAAATCCAGGACAGACAACCTCAGTTCTTTTCAAGAGATGAAGCCTTTATTTTAGATTTCGGTCTCAAAAGACAACAATGACAGCTCTTTTTCCCAGAGAGTTATGGATGAATGTACCTTAATACTTATATGTCATACCTCTATGCATCCACACTCTTAACAATCTTTCATCACTTCTTATATAGTTTTCCCCATTAGCTAACATGGAGAGTCATCTGATTGGATAATGTAAAACTAGTCAAAAGGATTAGTTTACATTTATTTAATGAAAACAATCCTTCCCCCTGAAATACAGATGAATAATACATCTCTTTGTGACATCTTGTAAAATGCGGAGACTTGTAGTCTAGCATTATACAAAAGCCCCACCAGAGTGTTAATGACAGTGATGTTTGCATTTCAGTTAGGAAGGAATGTCCTATCTGTTGTACCATCATCTACATATCAAAAACAGGATAAGTGTAGACAAATGCACAAAAGCCTGTTCTCATCTACATTTAGAGAAAGGAATGCAGATGATTGCACAAGGCCTACTAAACTGTAAAAGCCTACTTCATGTTAGCTTCTATGGGATGTACAGAAATATATATTATATATTTTATCGGTAGCGATAATATTCCTACAGTGTTTACCGGCAAATTTGTTCAGCCATTTAACAATTAATGGAAAAACTCTGGGTAAAAACGGATTTGAAAAAGGACTTGGAAATCTTAGTGAACAGTGTCAAACAGCAGCTGCCAAGGAAAATAAGGTCATATGGGTGTATTAAAAGAAGCATAGATGCACATGATGAAAACATTGTTCTCCCATTATACAAACTCCTAGTGAGGCCACACATGGAATATTGTGTACAATTTGTGGACACCAGTGCACAAAATAAAATGTAGAGTTTGAACAGGTTCAAAGGTAGCCTATGAAAATAATAAAAGGAATTGGTGGATTACAATAACCACAAATATTAGCAAAATTAGGGTTATTTAGTTGAGAGAAAATATGGTTTCAGGGAGAACTAATAATTATGTATAAATATCTATTTATACCAAATTGCTGTATACTTACCCTAACCATATGCTTGTAAAAAGATGTGTTTCTACACAGACTGATATCATCAGTGATGACTGGATACTGTTACTGTGTAGGAACATAGGCCTTTAACAAGGGGAGAGGTAACATTAAGGCATCAGATTGCTCATTTGTAGGAGGAATAACAGAGGAACAGAACATTATTGAATTGATTAAGAGAAGATACTCCAGAATTGTTTTTTCATGGGAAAAAAAACCTAGTATTTTATAAAACAGTCAGGAGGTGTCACACGTTCTCTTCACTTGTTTATGTATTCTGGCTGCGAATACGGTTTTCTAGTTTCTTGCATAGTCTGCAGGGTGATGATAATCTGCTGACAAGCTGACAAGGAAGTAGTATATCACTTCTATGTGGTATGGTCACTACATTGTGCTATTATTGATTTAAATTGGTACATAGTGGTAGCCTACATTTGTCCTGGCTAAAAGAGCAAGTGTGTACCAGTCCTTGACCATGTGATTAGGTGTTTAATTATTTAACTTATTATGTATGTTATACTTCTTATGTAATAGTGAGTTTTACATATTTAAAGGGTGTGATAAAGTAAAGCAGAAACTGTCACAACACACACAGCATGCACCTATTGTTTGGCGATGGGGGCGTTATTGCAAGAGGGCTGGTCAGGTTTGTGTGACAGGGCTGCTTTTTGGCCCCAGTCCGGCCTCAGTATGTTTTATATATTTTTATATATATATATATATATATAAATTTTTAAAAATATATTATATATATATTATATATATATATAAAATATATTGCATATATCGATATATATATAATCTAAAATAAGGCTTGAAATAAAATGTGTCCTTCATTTTCTACCAACCTTTTAAATTTAACAATTTGTTGCAATCAATTCTGCTCCACAAATATATCTAGCATCCAAAAAATTACATTAGATAACATACAAAGTCCAGTAATTTGTTTTTAGAATTAGTCTTTAATTTGTAGACAATAAGTACTGATTCTCTTGTTTACGACTCCTCCATAATTTCCGAAATTGCTTCCTGTAGGTGTCGAAAAGTTGGTCTGTATTCAGCTTTCTGTTAAAAAAAAAAGTGTATTCTCGGCCTTATGATTAAATCAACATGAGGATAATATTTATAGTGGTTAGTACTTTGGCATTACAGATACACACAGTATTGACACACAGTATTGACAGTAAACTTTCTCAGGGTGCACCCACTTGCATAAATCACATTTGAATTGTACTGTGGGATCTCAGTCAATTTATAGTGTACACTGAAAGGGGTGCTAATAAGGCTTATTTTATGCAAGATTTTGTGCTCCAATGATAGTGACACTAATAATAATAAAAAGCAAGGACATATACTTTTGGTTTAGAACAATAACAAAGTAATGGTGTCTTCCACATTCTCTGAGGAACATTGACTTTTTTCTTTTGTTTAAATGGGAGATTTTTAAAACATCTTAAGCATTCATTGTGAGAGGTACAAGCCTTATGGAAATAAAATGATTAGAAACAGCACTGAAAAGCTATAAGGAAGAAAAATAAAATATGTAAAATAATGATAGACAGCACAGCTGGAGAAAGGCAGATTGCCAAAGTGCGAAAACTAATCCCAATATATTTTTTAACTACATAAATTTGTAAAAAGATTTAAAACTGAAAATGTTAGCCCTTTGAAAAATTATGAGAAGTATTGTAGAGAGTAATGAGAAAAAAGCTAATCTACTAAACAAATTTTTCTTCACCGTATTTACCGAGGAAAATGACATTCCTGTTGATGAGCAGAGGGATGAGCTAAACTCCACTTTAAAGGTCTCTCTAACCAAGGAAAAAAGTGCAGCTCCACTTTAAGAAGATTAAAGTAAACAAATCACTAGATTCTGACTATATATACCCTCCTATGCTAAGGAAATTAAGTAATTTCATAGACAGGCCCCGCTTTTTTAATATTTATGGATTCTGTAGTAACTGGCTAAAACCCAGAGGATTAGCACATAGCAAATCTGGTGTCAATTTTCAAAAAGGGGTCAAAAGTGAACCTGGAACTATGACTGGGAAGTTTAACCTGTGTTGTAGGTAAATTGTCTGAATGTTTTTTAAAAAAGAGCCCTTAGATAGGGAGTATAAAAATTGCAATAAAATAAAAAATTTTCATTCCAAAGGGGTTTTAAAGGCCCGGGCCCTGTCAAACAAATCTAAACACTTCTATGGGGGTTTTTTTCTGATGATCAGTTTGTGGCTTTTGGATGCCATATACCTGTTTTTTTTAAAGTTTTTGTATGTCCCACAAAAAAGGTTGGTGTGTAAAATAAAATGTTTGGACTTGGGAAAATGTTTGCAAGTGGGAAAGAAACTGCCTCAGTGAAGATAAAAAAGGGTTTGATTAATGCTACATGGACTAGATCTTTGTTACTGGGGAGGGGGGTGCCACAGGGGTCAGTATTGGGCTCTACTCTACTTAATATATTCATTAATGACCTTTACATAAGGATTGCACAGTAGAATATTCATTTTTGAAATCACACTAATTTGTTAAAGAAATAACCAATAGAGGAAATGTACTATTCGAGGGGATTGGAAATTTTGGGGGCCCGGGGCATAAAAGGGGCAGAAAATTTAATAGGGAAAAAATGTAAGATTAGACGGGGGAATGAAAGACCATGCTTGATAACTTGTTAAGGGAAAAACTCGGGGGTAAAAAAACGGATTTGAAAAAGGATTTGGAAATCTTATGAAAGTGTCAAACAGCACTGCCAAGGGAAAAAAGGTCCATTGGGGGATTTAAAAGAAGATAGTGCACATGAGAAAAAATTTTTTCCCATTTTACAAATCCTAGTGGGCCAACATGGAAAATTGTGTACAATTTGTGGACACCAGTGCACAAAATAAAATGTAGAGTTTGAACAGGTTCAAAGGTAGCCTATGAAAATAATAAAAGGAATTGGTGGATTACAATAACCACAAATATTAGCAAAATTAGGGTTATTTAGTTGAGAGAAAAAATTTTGGGTTTTAGGGGGAACTAAAATTATGTAAAATATCATTTTTACCAAAGCTGTGTCCAAACAAGGGGGGACCCTCACGCTAGAGGAAAAAGGGGTTTCACATAAACCAGAAATTCTTCACTGTAAGAACACTGGACTTGGGAAATCTCTGAGGGGAACTTGTCTGGGGCTTCACTAAAAGAGTTCAAAAATGTTCTGGATGCATAATATATAATAATATATTAAGCTATAGTGACTAGGATTGTGGAGAAGAGTAATTGATTCAGGGATTTATTCAAATTGCCAGATTGGAGTCAGAACGGACTTTTTCCCTAAAATGAGGACAGTTGGCTTCTACCTCAGGGTGTTTATTGTGTTTTTTTTTTCCTTCCTCTGGATCAACACCATAGGACAATAGGCTTGAACTGGATGGATGTCATTTTTTTTGGCCTTACAAACTATATAACTATGTAAATTTAAAAGTGTGGCTACTAGGGTCCTATGAATATTGAGCTTTCCGAGGGTAAGGGTAAGGAGTATTGGGGAATACATAGGAATATGCATGCATCTGGTATACTATACAGGTTAATTTGGTAGCTGGGCAGATCAGGCAGATGTGTTCAGAGTTTTTCTTTAATACAATACTTACTGGAAGGGTGAATGCACATGCAATTGGTGCAAATCTTTTTTACATTGGCTTCAATGGAAGAAAGCAAAAGCCACAGTAAAGAAGATTTTGTTATTATTATTCAGAGAATAAAGAATAACATAACACCGGGCCATTTTAATTTGATATAAAATTTTAGTCCTAGTGATGTGAGCTGTGGTGGCTACTTTATTTGTTAGATATTTGGCTGAAATTGGAGGGATAAGAATCAGGGCAAAATTGTTTATTCTGGTTGCTTTAATACATATAATTCACTGTTTCAAGCCAAGGCTATGCTCATATACATTGCTAGCATGCTCCTGGTCTGTCAGCCTTACTGTTCTGCCACTGCTGCTAGTAGGTCATAGACTCAGAAAGCTGGGTGGCACACACTGGCCCTTTAAATTATTGAGGGCGAGTGTGCACCACCTGGCTTTCTAAGCTTATGTCCTGCTGCTTTTATTTACTTAAAGTGCACCCCCCCACCCCTTTGCTCACTGCTAGTTTGTTTGGTTAGTTTCAACTCTGACCTTTGGCTCGTTCCTGACCATTCAGGGTCCAAGGTCCTGACCCTTCGTCCCACCATCAAGTACTTTTATTTTTTTTTTTTCTTAACCACCTCCAGAAAGGTCTTTGAAGAACCCTGGAATGCCTCTTTTGCTGCTTTTTCACTTCCTCTGCTATGGCAAGCTGACTCATTGGGTGGCCAATATGCCATGCAGTTTCATACTTTGGCCTCAGAGCTTACCTAGAATGATCAGGTCCTGGAAACTACTTTTTCGCAAGCTAGAAACAATATATGGTTTTGCACATCAAAAAACATTTTTTTTAAAAATTAGCATAGGTGCACACTGTGCATAGGCTGTTAATAATACATAGCATTCCAATATCAGTAGCACACTAATCAACTAAAGAAACTATCAAAGGGACATATGAATTTTTTTGAAAAAGCATTTCTGCTACCTAGATACATGAAAAAATTTTGGAGGTTCTTAGTTCACATTTTTTGATCAAAACTGCTTAACGTCCACCTCCGAAACGTCAACGGGGCGACTCAAATGCCAGGTGGTCCTACACTATTTGTTACCCTCTCTTTTGGGTCCTGTTTCAGACCCTCCATAGTTCAGGGAGTGAAGGTTACCAGCTACTAAGTAAACTGCATTGATTTAAAAAACCTGTGGAATTGGGTGGAGTGCATGAAAACCAAAATGGAGGCAGCCACATCCTCCCTAAACAGAGCTAGAAACAATATTGGTTTTTTCACATCAAAAAACATTTTTTGGGTGTCTCAGAATTGGGTTCTCATAGCAACAAAATCATTGGCTCTTGATCTTTTGAATGCCTTCTGACCCCAACCGCATTGTGTAGCTCAAAGAGGCTTTCAGAATATGGATTATTGGAGTGGTCTGTATATTTGTTTGTGATAATTCACCCGTGTTTACCTTCAGGTAGGACTGATGACATTGGGGGCCCTGACGAAGAGGCAGGGTATGATAACCACTGTAGATGAGAGTGGCGATTCTGTTCAGTTATGAGCCTATCAGGGAACTGAGCAAGCGATGATAGGCCTTATGATCCCCTGCGACAGACATCTGTGCTTCGCTTGATGTTGTCCAGAGCACTGGAAGGAAGAGCCTTTTCTCATACCTCTATCTCCACTTTCTACGCCCCTCCTTCCTCACTTACCACCTCTAGTTCTCACCATGTTCTGTTAGAATAATACTTATTAGGCCATGTCCCCATGGCACGGGTTTTCGGACGGTTTTTCAGCCGGTTTGCGGTTTTTCAGACCGCCTGAAAAACCGGCCGAAAAATAGAGCACAATAGTTCTCTATGGAAAACCCGTGCAGCAGTCCCACTGCACAGGTTTTTCCCCCGCGGTTTGCCGTCTGGCGGTAAAAACATTTAACATGTTCTTTCTCCGTCCGGTTTCCTGACGGATATGACGGAATTCAATTGGAGGGCTGTTCTACGCCTCCACGCGGAGAAAAGCCGCCCCCCCACCCCGCGCCGTGGGGACGGCCGCAAAAACTACAAATACCAGCCGCAAACCGTCCGTATTTGTCCACTTCCGTGGATGCGGCCTACTGTGTGCAACAACCACTTCTGTATGTATTGCATGTGTGAGTCTTTATCTAGAGATATTGTCATTATTGATAAAGTTAGGATGTTCAAAAAAAAAAAACTCTGTGAGAGGAAGAGACAGCTCAGACCGATAAGTGAAGATATGTTCTCATGTGTGCTGAGAAGTTATGCTCGTTCTGTTAATGAATAAAGTTCCCTTTTGCTGGCCACCTACTGTATAATTGACTGTATAATCTGCTGCTAACATGTTCAAAACTAAATATTAAGCTCAGTGGCATGGTACAAGATATATGGTAAATAAAAAGAGAGAATGTATAATAATATATATATATATATGTGGATCACAATAACCCATTGGGTATATTTCAGTGATAGGTGGATCTTAAAATCTGCCAAAATTAAACACTTTTTGCGTTGAGAAAATTAGCAACAGAGAGAACTCTATTTGCTGGATATACACCTGTATGACAATAACACACGGCATATTTGAAAGGTATTTCACCCCAAAAAACTGCCAAAAATGAACTTCTCCACTCAGTAATAATTTTCACCACTAACCACTTTTTAAAATATATTTCTTTGTATAGGAAATTTGGAGACGGTGTGTTATACAAATTTTTTTTTTAAGTATTTTTGGGAAAAATGTTTCCAAACATTTTAAAGTTTAACATTGAAAGAATACAAACATATCCAACATCCATTCTTCAAAAATACAGAGTTCGATATCATATCGCATCTAGGCATTACAGGCAGATAATAGTTGCTTGTACTTCATACAGTCATGCTGCTGAGCCGATACATAGCTGAACATTTCCAAAAGAACATATAAATCCATTCATATCCATTCACCCAATTCACACAACATGTATGAAAAACGATAGAGTACAACCATCTTTACCCCGACACCTGGGTCCCCCCCTAATACACACATACATCCCTAAACTAACATGACTGGGACGCAATCCACAAACTCCAGATGTCCAGGAAGCTGTTCGGAACTCCTTTAGCCTCGAAAGATAGCCTGTACAATGGTAAGTCGCCATTAACAAGCTGTTTCCAGTGCCTCAAAGATGGCATCTTGGGCAGCTTCCAGTTTAACAATATAGATTTCCTAGCGTAGAACATTAATAATCTATACAGCTGGCGTTCAAACTTAGTCTGGATTAAATCCTCCACTAGGCTGAGGAGGCTGTTCTCTGGGGCGCATACCACTGGTAGTCCTAATTTCTCATATATGAACCTGTGAATATCCAACCAAAATGTCCGAATGACAGGGCACACCCATATCATATGGAGGAGAGAACCGTGTGCATTATTGCTTCTGGTGCAAGACAACTTGCCCATTTGGGCTAATCTCGATGGCGTGTAATATACTCTATGTAGCCATTTATTTTGTATCAACTGATCCCGTGCACTGATTACTGTGGCTCTCCATGTGGACGCTAATTCCTCCATGTGATGGGGCTCTAAAGTAGGAATGTCACCCCTCCAATGGTCAAATGCTCTTTTCATGGGAGATGGCTGTCACCCCAAGATACCCCTATAGAAAGTGGAAACAGGTTTTACAGGGTCTTTCCTTCTGGCCACTTGTTCCAATGTGCCGCATGCCAACTGGATGTTGCCACCCCCAAACTGTTTAAAACAGGCATGACGCAATTGGAAGTACCTAAAAAGGGTTCCCTGTGCAGCCCAAGCATGTCAACAAATTCCTGGAAGTCTGGGAAACGTCCCTCAATGTACAACGCTTCAATTAATTAATTTTTATTTCTTTAGTTCGTTAGCCAAAGATCAATAATAAGGGTTACTACGAAAATAAAGTAAATAAAAATGAATTAATTAATTCATTTTTATTAGTTATTTTCGTTACCCCCCATATTATTGTTCATATTTATATAGACGATCGGTACACTTTTCGTGAGTCTTAATCATTTGAATTTTCTGCCATTTAAAACAGTTTTATTATTGATTGCATTATAAAAACTCATAAGAGCTTCGCTCGCTCTCCCCTTTGGCCTAAATAACCGCCGGCTCTTTAACTTACCCAATGAAAAACAAGCTCGCTCTGCATTTCTTTTCCCATAGAATTTAGGGATAAGTAGCCCCACCCGCTTTGGCTAAGCAGGACGACCCCCTTTCTTCCCCCAAAAATAAAGTACTAGAATATTTTCAAGACGTATGTCCATAAAAATAGACATACTAAATTTTGGGGGGGGATTCAATTCCCCGCCGGGGCTCAACCAATCAGTTTTTGTTTTTTAAACTGCCCGCCTTTCATTTGATGGTCAATACTACCCCAAGCTTATAATGGTCACTGTCCTCCTTTTCTGATTTGCTGGTTTATCCCGCCCAATGGAAGAGCTTACAAATTTAAATTTACGTATTTCCACAATTCTCTAATCGCAATTCCCGAGTTTTGCCGGGCTCGCGACAAAAGCGTTGTTAGGGATTTGGGGTTGATGTATTTTTAAAGGTTTTACTCTTTTTCTGATAAGTTTTACATAAAAAAAAATTTTTAATCAAACACCACACCGCAGGACTGAGAGCCCAGATTTTAGTGCCCCATCCTCCTTGGGCTAAATGGACAAAATAGCTCGCCCTGATTGGCCGGGGTAGCCAAATTCCCCGCTTTTTTTTTACTCAACCATTCAGCTCTTTTCTCATTTTACTGTATTTTGAACTGTCCCGCTTTAATTTGATTGGTCAATACTTCTCCATACTTATAATTAGGATGGGCGATTTCCCGAAAATTTGGTTCTTCACTTCGCCGAATTTTTTCCGACAAAAAATAACTTCGTTCCAATTACTTTTGGGATGAATACGTTTTAAAAAAAAGCTATTTCCAGGCTGACAGAGCCTACAAGGTGCTGTAGAACTTGTGCCCTGCTTAAATTGCAAGGGAGCTTGGTTTGGGCTTCATACAAATTTGTGTTTTAGTTGACACGCAAAGACTCCCCCGCCTTTAAAACGCTTCACTATAAAATTCCCCGGGGACTTAAGAGGGAAAACTGACCGAAAAACTGAAGGGGAATGTAGGCGATAAAACATGGCAGCACAGCGGGAAAAAAACAAACTGAGGGCTCAGGGGGCAACATCAGTGACAGAGTGGGAGGGGGACGGTGGCACCACAGCGCTAGAGATGGGGGAAATTTTTCAAAAGAATGGAATTTCAGGAAAACTTCGGTTCTGAACGAAGTTGAAGTTGGGGGGACTTTAGGTGAACAATGTGGTTTTGATTGAAAAATGGGTGCGAGACATGGGAAAAATGGGACAAAGCACTCTGGGAGGGGAAAAGGGGATAGCCCGCATACATTGCAGA
>JAODAL010077299.1:0-13315 GCA_025379985.1 Phyllomedusa bahiana | reverse complement strand
TTGGGCTGGATCTAATGTACCAATTCTTCTAGAGAAAGCATTGTTCAAAGTTCCTTCTCTCTACAGTATATCAGACCCCTTTCCTCAGTCAACTGACCACATTTGCCTGCTGCCTTCCCTGACCTTTCTGCCTGTCCCCAACTACGAGTTTGTCTACCAATTCTGTAGCACCCTGCACCCTGGCTACCACTGCAAGCAAGTTGTGTCAGGGGTAGCAACCTGGGTATCTTCCGTCGCACAAGTCCAACCTGCCTTGCGGGCTCTGGTGAAAACTGGGAGGCATCTTAGGCTCCGCTCCCCAACGTGGCTTTCATCACCACTTGTGGTGGTCCAGAGGATCCACATCCTAGCTATCCTCACCGTTAGATCCGATCATGGATTCCGCCAGGTTGGCAAGAGTCAACAGATTGACATGATGCAGCAGCTTGCAGCCCAGATACCTGCTACTCCACCTTCACCACCACTTGTGGCGAGGCGAGTGCCTTGGCTCCGGTGGGGTCTCGTGGCTCCAAGCTACATCTGCCTATGCCACAAAGGTTCAATGGGATTGGGAACCCTTAAGCCTACAGAGGGTTCATCAGGCAGTGCACCAAGCATTTGGAATTAATGGCGAACCAGTTCCCCACCGAACGAGCAAAAGTCGTGTTTATATTCAGTTTTCTGTCGGGTGAAGCCTTGGCCTGGACCACACCACTTTGGAACATAGGTAACCTAGTGACTGCCAACATTCATTTCTTTCCGGAATTGTTCTGCAACTTTTTTGAGGAACAAGGTCGTGTGTCTTCTCTGCTCCACCTCTGTCAAGATGACTCCACAGTTGGACAATATGCTGTATAATTCTGCACTCTTTCCTCCGAGTTGTCTTGGAACAATGAGGCACTGGCAATATGTTTCAAGCCTCTGCCTTCATGGATTCAGGATCAGTCGGGAATTTCATTGAGGCTTCTCTGGTTTCTAAGGAGGAAGTGGAAAGTTTCAAACAGTCGTTTTGGGTTATTGTGTAATGTTGAGATGAGGGAGGTAAAATATTCTAGTTTGACACAGGAAAGGGCATTGTGGTAGATCCTGAGTATGAATTTGAAATGGAGAAAGTCTGCAGATAGCTTTGACTTTCTCCACAGACATTCAGCACACCTGGAACATTGCTGCAGAAAGCGAGTTTGTAGTGTGCTAAGGTTGCTGTATACAACGGCAAGTCTTATAGAAAATGGGCGAAAGAGTCTGAGGATGTGGATCTCATAGAATGGGAAAGTGAGGAGGGTAAAGGGAAGAATGTGTTGGTACGGGGCATTGTGGAGGGGAAAGCAGTATGGCCACCCCCTACACCCTCCCTTTGTTCTCGGTTTTTGGTGAAGGAAAGGCCCACCACATTTTAAGGGGAAAGAAAAGGGAAACCCAGTGTAAAGTTTTGGTTAAAGGGCCTTTGTTTCCTTTAAAACTAGTAGATTGAGGGTTTTTTAAAGGGGAATGGGCCCATGAACGGGCATTTGTTTTTTTGTTCCCGAAAATTTTAAAGGTTCCCAAGCAGAAAAGGGGGGCCGGGAAAAAAGAACCCTGAAAGGGGGGGGGGGGTTTTAAACGCACTTAGCAAAAAATTTAATTTGGGCCCGAGGCGAAGAGGTTGTGGGTTTAAAGAAATTAAGAGGGGGGGGGGCTGGGGTTTTGGAAAGAAAGTACAGCAGAGGGTTTTTCAGTGATGTCCATGACACTTTTTGTTTTGCACCAAAAAAAAGAGGTGGTTTGGGGAAAATTTAAAGTAAGTAGTGCAAAGGAAAATTATTAGGAAGCGGGAAGGGGAAATCCTCTGGCCCCTGGGGGTTCAAAAGAAACCCATAGCCCAGGGGCCCGGGCAGAAAAAGCGGGGCAACGGCAGGAAAAATGGGGGCCCATTTAAGGGGGGAAAGGGGGTTCTGGAACAAAGGAAAAAAAAGAAAAAGGGAACTTTGAACAACGCTTTCTCTAGAGGCATGGGCAAAATAGATCTGGCGGGGAGTGCAGGAAGTGGACAGAACATACATTTCACTGAGCCAGCGCACTCCGTAGGGAGCGAGAAAACGTTTGCCGACAGGCAGAGGTGTGCAGGGAAGCAGGAGCGCAAAGAGGTGAGTACAGGGAAGAAGCATGAGTGTGGTCCGAAACTTCAGAAGAAGGTCAAAGTCAAGAATGTTGGACTCCCATGACCGCTCTTCTGGCCTGAACCCCTTCCACTCATTGAGGTAGTACTGCTTTCCCAAATAGTTTTCTCAGCCAGAATCCCCTTTACCTCAAAGACATCAGTAGTGTTAAATTCAAGAGTCTGAGACACATCTTCTTGGGAGGAGAGGTTGAGGACTAATGGCTTGAGGAGCGATGAGATGAATTGGACCTTGACCTCCTGACACGGTTTAGGCCACCGGTAATGGCGAGAAATGAGTGAGCAGGATTTTCGAACTCCAGGATGCCCAGCCAGCAAGGAGTAATGTCTCCAAGACTTTTCCTTAGAGCAGGAGGCACAAATGTTTTCCCAGGGGACCACGTTGAAGATCACTGGGCGTAATCAGATGTTCTGGAGGAATAATATGTTGTGGTGTGGAGTCTATGCCAGCTACATCGGAGGCATAGGAGATATGCAATTGCTAATAGCCATCTATGATGCATCAGAGCGGGAAACATAAACATTTTGAATACTATAGAATACTATATACATAGAAAAAATCTAGTTTGCCTAAAGAAGAGGTCCACTGAGGTAAATGATCAAAAGTGTTCCAAAAGCCCAGTTTCAGTTTGGTTTACTACCATTGTTTACAACACATATGTTTACTTTCACCTACGCATTCCGACTTTTTTGGTAATTTCAAGGAATTCTATACTGATAGGCTATTTTTAATTTATAGGATAAGCTATTCATATCAGAACAGTAGGGAGGGGAGGGTCTGACTGATTAAAGTACCACAGTTATTTTTATCAGCTGATCAAAAATTGCTCATCAATAAAAAAAAAAATCCAGGACAACCCTAAAAAGATATTCCTGTTGATATATAATGCAGTATAAATAAAGGAGCTAAACTTTGTAACAATTATATTTTCAGCCATATAATACAATGACTTGCTTCAATGTAGTCTGCATTCTGTCATATGGGGCTCTTTACACTGTGTATTATGGACTTAAGCAATGCTATTAAGCGAGAATAGCATTGTAGTACAAAAGTTAAAGGAAGGTGGCACAATTTTGTTTTAAAATTCACACAAATCTAAAACAAAAAAAGTTTAAACTTTGAAATGGAACTGGCATATAGAAGTTAAGTAGAACCTCATAAAATTGTATGAGTGCCGTATTGCAGCTCTGTACAATTCGGAAGTTGTACAGAGCTCTCAGTCATGTGCATGATGAACTGTGGTTAGCACTGTTGCCTTGCAGCAATGGGGTCCTGGCAACATCTGTATGAAGTTTGTATGCTCCTACTGATTCATAGGTTAATTGACTTTTTATAAAATTGCCACTAGTTTATGAGTGTGTGTGTGTACAATATCTCTCTAGTACTGCAGAAAATGTTGGCAGTATATAAACCACAGGGAATATATGGTTATAATGGTATTGATAATAATAATAATGATGATGATATTAGATATTTATACATAAAATGTTCTAGACAAATGTGATATAGATACAAAGATATGATAGCTAAATGTGTCATATATTACCACTGATCCTTAAGGAATTATATCAGATGTATATTGGTAAGGAGCATGCCTTGCAAAAAAGTGTTAACTTTGTACCTCATGGTCATTTCCCTAGTTGCTGTTTTTAATTATGTGACGTATCAAAGGCTTTTATACAAGTCAAGATCTTACTCTGTAGCCCCCGCCACCCCAGACTGCTAGTCTCTGGCCCAGAAAATTTGGGCCGAGATTTCCCCCACCCCAGCAAACATCCACAGTCATAGCTAAAAAATGTCAAAAAATAACAAGATGCCTCAAAACAGCAGCTAGAAAACATATCATAGGCTAGCTCAGCCTCATAAGCAGCTAATTTAAAGGTCAGGACAAAGATAGAACAGACATTCTGTGCAAAAGCATGATAACGAAGAGACAGGATAAATTCAATGATTATGTTACTTGGCTTTGAGTTACAACACACAAAAGGGTGAGATTAACAAGCGTGTATGAGGAAAGTTACATATGACTAAATTTCTGTTATTAGAGTGAAGATTATGTTACACACAGGATATGTAAAGTTATGTACATGTCAATTTAAGTTACTTTTGATTCATCAAGTTTAATGAACTAGTCAGAACAGTGGTTGAATAGTTAAATTACAAATAGTTATTAAAAAATCTCAAATGTTGTAATATGTATTAGAAAATAAACTAATTTATTTGATATATTGTTTAGGAACTTTTTATAACATTTTGTACTTTAATTAATTATTATGTTATTTTGCAAAACTGTGATATAAGTAGGTCTCTTAGCTGGGACACTATAGCCTGAATGCATGTTGTGATGGCAACAGTAACTAAAGGGATGAGACTACATATACAAAATCTTCAAAATCTTAATATGATGTAGTTCTAGAGGTTTCCAAAAGTATATGTTAAATACATGTCATTTGGACAATTTCAAGTTTAATGACCTTCTATTTGATTAAAGTGGATACAGAGCTAGTTTGAGAGTATTAAAAGCAATATAAAGTAAGAGCAGACCAATGTAAACAAACAAAATATATGTACCAAACTGATAAACATAGCATATCTTCCCAAAGAACTGACAATTAAAATTAAAGGAGCAATTTTAAATCTGCTTAAATATATTATACAACGTTCACTGATATTAAGTACAGGAGGAATAAATGGTCTTACCTTGACTGGCTGTGCTTAAACAGATGTTGCTGGCATAGGACAGAAGCAAAAATAAAAAGTATACTGTATACCAAGGTATACCCAAGTTAAAGGGTGTGCATACTCTGTGCCAGTAAAAATACATATCTGGCTAAGTAACAGCACAAAGGAGTCAAATCTAAAGACCAAATAGTACACAACTTTCTTCTGTTAAACTGTCAAGCATATTTTTCCACACAAGCTTTTCATTTTCTATGCAACATGTTTAATAACAACTAATTTTTTAGTGAAGAAACCCTGCTAGGTAAAGGAACGTTTCATGCTGCTCAATGGTAGCAACATATACTATAGTTGACACCTGATGTATTTTATTTGCACTGAATACAGATGCAATTCTCTAGTCATTGTAGCTATAATTTCAAAGGTATCAAAAATCATCCAATAAAACATTACAAGTCATTTTGATGCTAGAAAAATTTAAATTAATTCAAAAAGCTCATTAAAACAAAGGTGCTGTAGATTTCCACCTTCCGTTTCCACTCAGAAATAAGATAAAAATAGATCTGTAGGGTAATGAGGATAGGAGAAGTGTTGCTGGTAGAAAGGAGTCTGTACACTGAAAAGATAGAGTGAAACCTTCCCCCTCACCAGCTGCAACACACAAAGGTTCCTGCTGGAGAGAAGCAAGGCGGGGGGAGGGCGGGGGACCAAGAGCAGTGGGGGAAAGGAGGGAGGTATGCTCCTCCTATGCACTTTTCCTTTTCATAGATGCCCTGTTTCTTGTGATATTTGGGCACTATATAGAGAGCCCATTTTTTCATCATATGTGAATTTAAGTACTAGTACTAGTCATAGAATTATTGCCAGTCATCAGTGTTTTGTCACATTTTTGCTAAATTGACCAGAATTTTCCTTTCTTAACAGCGCATCAGAGCTTGTCAGCTATGTACTATGTATGTAATATACTGTACATAAAGTCTGTGTTCCAAATGCCACTGATTTCTCTTATTAGATACAGCTAGTTCTTTTTCATTTATTGCCGGTAACTTCTTACTGTGTGGTTGAAACTAAAAAAAAAAAAAAAAAAAACCTTTTCAAGTCATATTTACCGTTCAATATTTGCCAAGATTTACCTGTCATGTCACAACTGGTTCTGCCTTTGGCTTGATAGAAAAAAAAGTGACGGAAATGAAGAGGAGTTCTTTATATGAACCTGAGCTAAAAAGATAAATAAGTAAAAATTCCCTATTATATGTGCTGTTTGTTTTGTATAGTTCTGTTGCTAACCAAAAGCAAGTTTTCTTTTAGTTTCCAGATCTTTATTTTATTTGAGAATGGGTCAATAGTTGAAGATCAGAAGTCTAATGGTAAATGACGTAAAAAGACTTTGCTTTTCACTGATCTGAATTTGAAGTAACAATGTATTTGTGGAGAATTAAGGAAAAGATTACAAAGTGTTTACCTCTAGCCATTCATTAAGTACAGTGCAACAGTAAGCTCAAGGGAGATCTGCCACGGACAGAAGCCAAAGGTCACGAGAAGAAGAAGGAGAGACTGATTCTGCAGCTGATTTTAATTACTCATTTCCTTTGCTTGATTAAATATTATTAAAACTGGATTACGTTAGAGAGAGTTATGCCAAGGGCAAAAGGATGATGTGCAGAGAGCAATTCTTCAAAGTATGAAAATGATATGCTATATATCAGGGATGCACAACATTGTCATATTGTCCCTCCCCTCAGGACTGTCTTAACAACATTATGGGCCCCTAGGCAGAGCTGGGCACGCACTGGGCCTCCAACCAACCACTCACAGGAATAAGTATATACTTCATTGATAACAAACTTATAACCTACAATACCACCATATAGAAACCAAATAGTGGTCAGACACCAGCTTGGGTATAACCTACAACACTGCCATATAGGAGTCACAAAGTGGTCAGACGCCAGCTCAGGTCACATCACAGGACAATGAATACAGAACCGATCCAACACAGAAGCAAAATAACCCCTGACATCCAGGGACTCACAGGAGACATCTTATCTGATGAGTCACTCTTGGAGTTGTTCTTTTTCCCTTTTCTTCTCCATCCGACCCAGACTGCCATGGCGACTTCTCCCGACCATAACTCCCTGTAGATTTTAACACAAAAACATCTTAGACTTCTCACTTTATTCTTACCTCTGTTATGGGCACCCCCATTAAGTAAGAAATTAGTAATGTTGCCCACCTCTAAGTAGTTAGGTATATAGACCCCAATAGGTATACAGGCCCACTGTATGTAGGTAAAGTAGATCCCTGTAGGAAGATAGGTATATATGCCCCTTGTAGCTAGATATACAGTCCCCGGTAGGCAGGTATACAGTCATCTGTAGATAGATATACAACCCCCTGAATATACAGTCCCCTGTAGGCAGGTATACAGTCATCTGTAGATAGGCATACAACCCCCTGAATATAAGTCCCCTGTAGGCAGGTATATAGTTATCTGTAGATAGGTAGGTATATTCTCCCCTTGTAGGTTGGTATCCAACCCCCTGTATATGCAGCCCCCTGTAGGTAGGTACACAGTCCACTGTAGGTATATAGCCCCCTTTAATAGGTATATAGCCCCCTGTAGGTAGGTACACAGCCCCCTTAGGTGTATAGCCCTCTGTAGTTACATAACCCCATCTAGGTATATAGCCCCCTGTAGGTAGGTACACAGCCCCTTGCAGATATATAGCCTCCTGTAGGTAGGTACACAGCCCCCTGTAGGTAGGTATGCAGCCCCCTTGTATGTATATAGCCCCTGTAGGTAGGTATACAGTCCCCTCTAGGTATATAGCCTCCCATAGGTACACAGCCCCCTCTAGGTACACAGCTCCCCCAAGGTATATAGCCCCTTCTAGGTATATAGCCTGCCATAGGTACACAGACCCCCAGGTATATGGCCCCCCGAGGTATATAGCCCCCTTTAGGTTCACAACACACTGTAGGTAGATATAGCTACTTTTAGAAAAAAAAAATGCTACTCACCTCTCCATGTTCCCCCGCCATGGAGCCGTCAGGGAGCTAGTTTCCGGCTTAACCGGTGTGACGTCATCACGCCGCCAAACCCGGGACGTCGCTCCCGGCTTCTCCTAGGCCAGCTAGTCTCTGGCTTGGTACTCCAGAAAGACAATATGAGTCACCTATTTTCATTGTAGTTTGAAGTTGTCTCTACTACAACTAAGGAGAACAACCCACCTGTATAGCACCTCTTCAACTCATCTCCTCCTCTTTAGAGTCTTGAACCTATCAGACATTTGTATGGTACATCTTGTGGATATGCCATGATTGTGTCATAACATGATTGTTTTATGTCATAATCGTAACTGGGTTTTTTTGAGGAAGAAATCCAGAGATAATACAATCACAGTTTTTACTGGGCTGCTAATTCAGGTTGCTTAAAATACCATATACTGCCCTATAGTCAGCCATACTATGCCCACCATAACAGATGCCAGCCATATACTGCCCACCATAACAAAGCCAGCTGTACAGTACCCCATACAGCACCCACCATAGCAGTGCCAGCTGTACAGTTACCACTATAACAGTGCCATTAGTTGAATACTGTTGTAAAAAAGATGAACATTCTTTTCTAAAGTATAAGGACAGAGCCAAAGCATGTTTGTGTCCTAAAGATCTCATAGAGGACCACTGTGGGCTGCATTTTGTCATGCAGAAAAAGTGAGAATTGCATCCCAAGGCAAAATGAAGAAGAGTCAGGTCGAAACATTTGCTGAAAAAGTTTTGCTGATTTCTTTGTTTTGTTTTAGAGAAACAAGTATATATCTTCCAGAATGATGCTCATTTATTGTTTTTCTTTACTTTCCTTACCAAAAAGTTAAAATGAACTTGTTATGAAGCTACCTATACCACTACATTCCTCATTGATTTAGAATGCAAATAAATTAATCTAAAAAACTGTAGATGTTTTTCTTAAAGGGCAAGATTGCTCTAAGGGGAAATTATGACATTAACTAACATTTGAAATTGGAGTGACAGCCCTATTCACAAGAATTTACAGTATCTCAGAAAGGTGAGTACACCCCTCACATTTTTATAAATATTGTATTATAACTTAATGGGACAATACTGAAGAAATGACACTTTGATACAATGTAAAGTAGTCAGTGTTCAGCTTGCATAAGTGTAAATTTGGTGTGCCCGCAAAATAACTCAACACACAGCCATCAATGTCTAAACCACTGGTAACAAAAGTAAGTACATCCCTAAGTGAAAATGGACAAATTGTGCCCAAAGTGTCTATGTTTTGTGTGGCCACTATTATTTTCCAGCACTGCCTTAACAGCCCTGGGCATAGAGTTCACTAGAGCAACACATGTTGTCACTGGAATCCTCTTACATTATGGAGCTGTTGGAGAGACCTTGCTCTCCTCTACCTTCCATCTCAGGATGCCTCACAGATGCTCAATGGGGTTTAGATCTGAAGAAGGGCTTGGCCAGTCCAGCATCTGTAGCCTTATTTTCTTTAGCAAGAAAGTGGTCATCTTGGAGGTGTGTTTGGGGTCGTTATCATGTTGGAAAACTATTTCCAAAAGGAGGGGATGTCCTTTAGTATGTGACAGTACATGTTGGTATTCATGGTTCCCTCAATCAACTGTAGTTTCCCACAGACGACAGCACTCATGGAGCCCTAAACCATGACTCTCCCAACACTAGGCTTGACTATAGGCAAGATGCACTTGTCTTTGTACTCCTCACCTGGTTGCCGCCACACATGCTTGACAACATTTAAAACAAATGTCTATCTTGGTCTCATCAGACCACAGGACATGGTCCCAATAATCCATATCCTTGGTCTGCTTGTCTTCAGGAAACTGTCAGTTTTCTTTGCATCATCTTTAGAAGAGGCTTCCTTTTGGGATGACAGGCATGCAGACAATTTTGATGCAGTGTATGGCGTATGGACTTAGCATTGACAGGCTGACCCCCCCCCCCCCACACACCACACACACACACACACTCCTTTAACCTCTACAGCAATGCTGGCAGCACTCATACATCTATTTTGAAAAGACAATCTCTGAATATGATGCTGAGCACATGCACTCACCTTCTTTGGTCAACCATAGCGAGGCCTCTTCTGAGAGGAACCTGTCTTGTTAAACTGCTGTATGGTCTTGGACACTGTGATGCAGCTCAGTTTCACGGTATTGTCAATCTTCTTATAGCCTAGGCCATCTTTATTTAGAGCAACAATTCTTTTTTCAGATCGTTAGACAGTTTTTTTGCCATGAAGTGCTATGTTGAACTTCCAGTGACCACTTTTGAGTTTGAGAGCAATATCATCAAATCTAACCCACCTGCTCCCCATTCACACCTGAGATCTTGTAACACTTAGGAGTCACGTGACACCATGGAGGGAAAATGGGAAACTGGGTAAACTTTGTCCATTTTCACGTAGGGGTGTACTCACTTTTGTTGCCACTGATTTAGACATTGATGGTTGGATGTTGCGTTATTTTGAGGGCACACCAAATATATAATGTTATACAAGCTGTACACTGACTACTTTACATTGTATCAAAGTTTGAGGGGTACACTCACTTTTGTGAGATATTGTATAATCTTTCTCCTTGTACTGAGATTTTAATGTGTAGTTTAGTTTTTAGTATAGTTAGCTGCATTGCTAAATATTAAGGTAACAGACAGGGGCGGCACTACCGCCGTAGCAGCCTTAGCGGATACTGCATCCTGCCCTTGTCCCGAGCATTCAGAAGAAGTGACAGCGCAGCCTTGGTAGAGCAGAGGGCGATGCTGGCGCGCACCTCTGCTGATCCGCTAGTTAAGCCTAAAGTCTTAAGCCTACCAGATGTCGGCCTCTAGTGCTGACGTGGGTGGTGGGATAAGAATGGGAGAAAGGTGAGTTAATTATTTTTTTCTACTATTTTTTTTTGTTTTTACTAATAGGACCCAGCCTGCATACCTACCTAGCTTCCTGGGGACCACCGACACTCTACCTACCTATGTGGGGCCCAGCTACAGCTTACCTATCTAGCTACCTGATTTGATTAATACCCTTATGTCTGATTAATTTTCTTCCTGTGATATTTTTGTCCCAACTGTAGCCTACCTAACTAGCTACTTAAGGCCCACCTACCTAACTAGGACCGAACTATTGCCTATCTATCTAGGGCCCACCTTCGGCCTACTTAGCTAACCGGGGCTTACCTACCACCTCACCTCCCTAGCTACTTGGGGGCCTGTCTACCTAACTGGGGCTTAACTACTGTCTGCCTAGGGCCAACGTAGGTTGGCCCTAGGCAACTGCCTACCTACGTGGCCTACCCAAGGCCTACCAACCTACCTAGGGCCTACCAACCTATCTTACGGGGACTATCTAGCCACCTAGGGCCAACCTAACTGCTAATATGAATCTAAGGGGGACAGGTGACAGCTGTAGCACAGCTCTAAGCTCTCTCACCCCTGGGCACTTGGTACAGAGGTAGAGGGCAGTGAGGGAGGTGCTGGAAAAGTGAGGATTGTAAGATAATTGTGTCCAAATCTGCAGGGACTATTGGTGGGAGAAGTCATCATGGTGGTCTGGACCAAATGCAGAAGAAAAGGGTGAACCACTCATCAGAGGAACGTCATTTGTGAGGCGCAAGATGTATCTGCACTTTAATCAGTTATGTGTCTGCAGAGCCTATACACTGATATCTACCACTATATGGTCACTGTATGGAGGTAATATACAGTCTGCAGAGCTGTGTACACTGCTGTCTACCACTATCTGGCCACTGTATGGAGGTGTTGTACAGTCTGCAGAGCCTGTGTACACTAGTATCTACCCCTATATGATCAATGTATGGCGGTAACATTGGCCTTTGTATATTGATCTTTATTCTGTAAAAGTATAGTGGTATTATTCAGTCACTATGTGGTGGTAATTTGTGGTCGTATTCTGATGGTATAATTGGGTCCTTATGTATTAACGTTATTGGTAATGTTGGACTTGGCATAGTAGGATTTATTTTGTAGCAGTATGATGGTGATATGTATGGTGAGGTATTTGCTCCTTGTATTATCTAGTAATTGCATGACTGTTATTAACGGGCACCGTGTGTAACAATCTAACCTATAAATCTTTCATGTTATATTACCCGTACAGTGAATGCAATACAAAAAAAGCAAGAAAACAATGGCAGAATTGCAATTTTTGTTTATACCGCTGCACATAAAATGGAATAAATACAGATCAAAAAGTAATATATATATGCCAAAGTGGTAGCAATGAAAATGTCAGTTTGTTGTGCAAATAAAAAGACCTTACACAGCTCTGTATATGGAAAAATGAAACAGTTATGGCTATCAGAAGATAGTGATAAATAAACATTGTTTTACACAATAAAATTTTTTTAAAACTGCTACAGCATAAGAAAACAAAATAAATTGGGTATCGCCACAATCGTACCTTCCAGCAGAGTAAAACAAACATGCCACGTGTACTGCACAGTGAGCGCTGTAAAAAATAAAAATCACTACAAGGATTGCTGTATTTTCTTTATCCTGCCTCCCAAAAACAGGTTCAAAGGCAATCAAAGAGTCATGTGTGTCCCAAAAATGATACCAATAAAAAAATCAACTGAACTTGAGAAAAACAAGACCATACACAGCTCTGTACACAGTAAAAAAAGTTATGGCTGTCAGAATATGGCACGGGTGTCAAACACAAGGCCCACAGGCCAAATCCGTGTTTTCCAGCCCATGGCCCCCTGCGATCACTCTGACTCCGCACGGCCGTTTTACCACGGCCGTGCAGAGTCGGTCAGCAGCTGCACACTCGGTGCAGCTGCTAGTACAGGGAGTAGGCAGGAGGGATAGTTTCCCTCCTACCTTCTCCCTTTGTATGTACAATGCTCGGTGAGCGCTGTACATACATACGGAGTCGCAGGGGGCATGACAAAATGCTTTCCTCACGCCCCCTGCGCCGCTGGGTCTCCTTGGTCGGCAGCCTCTGCTGGCCCAAGAGATCCCTGGGAGCTGTGTGACGGCGTAAGCAGTGTGATGACGACACGCCGCTTACACCGTACACCAGCTCCCGGACCTGCCCGCGCTGCATGGACAATGAGGAGGTGAGTACCTTTTTTTATTTTATATTCATTAGCTACAGGGGGCCTCTACCTGGCTACAGGGGCTATATGGGGCATCTACCTGGCTACTAGGGGACTATATGGTGCATCTACCTGGATACTGGGGGACTATATGGGGCATCTACCTGGCTACAGGGGCGATATGGGGCATCTACCAGGCTACAGAGGACTATATGGGGGTATGTACCTGGCTACAGAGGACTATATGGGGCATCTAACCGGCTACAGGGGACTATATGGGGCATTTAACAGTCTACAGGGGGCTATATGTGGCATCTACCAGGCTACAGATGACTATATGGGGCATGTACCTGGCTACACAGGGGGGGCTATATGGGGCATCTACCCTTTCGG
>JAODAL010077298.1:0-13315 GCA_025379985.1 Phyllomedusa bahiana | reverse complement strand
AAAAAAAAGGGAAGGGTAAACTTTCCCACAAGTTTTGGAAGCCCCAATTGGTCCGCACTCATACGGAGGGGCAAGCGCTACCCAGGACAGGGAAAGTAAATGTCCAGAGAAACAAAAAAGGTGCTAGAAAGACTCCAAATTACGGCCCTTTTAAATCTGGGGTCATGCAGGTTTGGGGCTCATGCGGTGCCCAGGACAGGTATAGTCAATGTCCAGTGAAACTAAAATGGGGGGTTGAAAGATCCTTTTTCCAGCACTTTTTAATTTCTGGGGGTCATGCAGGTTTGGGGCTCATGCTGCGTTCCAGGACAGGGATATTCAATATCCAGTTCAAGTAAAATGATGGTTCAAATCATACTGCCTTCTGGCACTTTTTAATTTGTGGGTGATGTAGGTTTAAGGGTCATGCTGTGGTACAAGACAGGGATAGTGAATGGTCTGTGAGTTTTTTTCTGTGGCTTTAATAACCTAAGTGTGTTGCCTAAGATGTAGCACGTATCCATTTGACTGTTGTGGATTTTAATTCCAGCTTCTCCAGCCATGTTTGGGTGTAAGAATGAAGGTGTTGTTGCTCTCCCATAGACTTTAATGGTCATCGATCATAATCTATCATCGACCATCGAATATCTTGTCGATGATGGTCGACTATCGACTATCGACTGATGTTGATGGCCAACGTAATCGCTCAACACTAATATACAGCAGAGACAATGATGGGGGGTGTAGTCCACCATTCACAATTCACATACCAGGGCATGGCACAATGAATAAACATATACAGCAGAGACAATGATGGGATGTGTAGTCCACTATTCACAATTCACATACCAGGACATGGCACAATGAATAAACATATACAGCAGAGACAATGGTGGGGGGTGTAGTCCACTATTCACAATTCACATACCAGGACATGGCACAATGAATAAACATATACAGCAGAGACAATGATGGGGGGGTGTAGTCCACTATTCACAATTCACATACCTGTGAAGAGATGAAGAAGATCATGATCAGATTCTTTTAAGGACTCTGGGGTGCTCTATCAATCATTTTCGGTTTTATTTCATCTAATCAATCATTTTCATATCTGTTTCACTTCCAGATATGGTTTTCTTCTCTACAAGGCTATACTGCCATAGAGGATCGAGAAGAGTGTTAGCAGAGAGATAGCGAGTTAGACAAGAGTAGACCTAGTGTTCCAGTAGTTTAGAGATGAAGGGAACGTTAAAGACTGGATGGTAATTAGCAGCGCAGGATGGTTCCAGAGTGGGCTTTTTTAGTAAAATGGTTATGATGGCGTGTTTAAAGGAGGATGGAAAGATCCCAGTGGAGAGAGAGGTTGAACATTGCAGTTAGGTGAGAGATTATAGCTGGAGAAATAGACTGGACAAGGTGGGAGGGAATGGGGTCACTAGAGCAGGTGGTGGGGCGAGCCTGGCTACTTCTTCCTCTGTCGTCGAGTCAAGGGCTGAAACCGGACTAGAGGACGTGTGGGGAGGGACAGGATGACTATTACTTGGGATTGGGATGCAATGTTTTGCCGGATTCTGTCAATTTTGTCTTTGAAGTGAGTAGCCAGGTCTTCAGCGCAGAGTTCAGTGACTGGGACCTGAGCTTTAGGCCTGAGGAGGGAGGGAAAGTGTTTAGGGTTACTGTGTAATATTGAGATGAGGGAGGTGACATATTTTTGCTTGGCGCGATGCAGGCAGTTTGGTAAGTCCAAAGCATGAATTGCAGGTAGCTTTGACTTTCTCCACAGATGCTCAGCACACCTGGAACATTTCTGCAGATAGCGAATCTGAGGCGTGTGCCAAGGCTGCTGGCATCTGACTCTGGTGATGCAATGTGTGAGTGGTGCCAATATGTCTAGGGTGGTTGAGAGAGTGTCATTGTATTGCTTTACAGCTAGGTCAGGGCAGGAGAGGGAGGAGATTGAGGGCAGTGAGGACTGTATGGTGTCTATGAGTTCCTGAGTGTTAATGGAGGCAAATCTTTCTGAAAGTGTGATGGGCAGGTGAGTCCAGAGAAGGCAGAGAATTAGTCATAGTGATGGAGATCAGGTTGTGGTCAGAGAGCGCATAAGGAGAATAAGTGAGGTTGGAGATTGATGAAAGATTACAGAAGACCTGATCAAGAGAGTTTCCATCCTTGTGGGTGGGAGAGTCTGTAAATTGAACGAGGCCAAGAGAAGATGTTAATGAAAGAAACTGAGAGGAAGAAGGAGACATAGGATCATCAATGGGGATGTTAAAATAACCCATGATGAGTGTGAGTATTTCGGTAGAGAGGAAGTAAAGGAGCCAGGCAGCAAAATGATCCAGAAACTGGCGGGGTGAGCCGGGGGGTCTGTACACAACCGCGACTCTGATGGAAAATGGCCAAAAGATTCTGAGGGTATGCACCACAAAGAGGGGAGAGTGAGGGAGGGTACTTGAGGAATGACCTGGTAGGTGCATTGTGGAGAAAGAAGTATGCCAACTCATCCACCCTGTCTGTTCTCAGGCCTGGGGATGTGGGTGAAGTGTAGGCCGCCATAGGTGAGAGGGGCAAGGGAAGTGGTGGAGCCATGTTTCTGTAAGAGCTAGGAGATTGAGATTGAATTAGAGAGGAATAGGTCATGAACAGCAGTGAATTTATTATAGACAGATCGGGCGTTCCACAGAGCACACTTAAAAGGGGCAGGAAAAGACGTACAACGAATAGCAAGCAGGTTAGCAGGGTTTCTATGAAAGGATGAGATGGGATGAGCAATAAAGGAGCGGGAGCTAGGGTTAGGAGAGATGTCCCCTGCACTGAGATGCAGAAGAATGAAAAGTGAATAAGGAAAAGAAATTAAAAAAATATATAAACTACATGTCACAATGAAAACAATCCTAAATAACTTTAATTAGAATAGTCTGCTTGTTTTGTCTGGGGGATAATCATTATAGAAGAATAAAATGGCCGCCGGACTCCTTCCTCAGCAGAAACCTGGCATAGAAGTAGGAAAGGCTCTGTGAGTTACTTCCTGGCTAGGCCAACTGACATAACTGAGCTGAACTGACTTGTGTTATGAGTAAAGATGAGCGAACAGTAAAATGTTCGATTTTGAGTCGAACTTCGAACAGTAGTTAAGTTCGAGGTTCGATTCGAACTTTAACTCAAACACCATTAAAGTCAATGGGAGAAGATGTTCGGGTTAATTTTTATACCTATGCAGGTATCCATTACAGTAAACTAAATATGTGGAACAACTTAGTGAAGAAAATTTGGCTTTAAGAGTGACAGAAAAAAAATGAGAGGCTAAAATACTTCATCCCTTTCAATGGCTAACTGAAAAGATGAGGAGGACAGCTTCCAAGCAGGGGCGTAGCTATAGGAGGAGCAGTGGTAGCAGCTGCTACATGGCCCTGCATCCTGAGGGGGCCCAAAAGCCCCTTTGACACATAAGAAGACACCAGTATTGGAAATGGCACATGGTAACTTGTAGAGGTGCCAATAAGGCAGTACTCCTGTCAGGGGCCCTAATCAAAAAGGGGCCCAATTATATGTTACAAAATAGGAACTAGTAATGGGTGGGGGCTCCATATGATTTGGCTGTATGGGGCCCTGAAACGGTTAATAGATGACTGATGATAGCCCTAGAAATTGGGCCCCCATTTCACTTTATGCCACAGGGCCCAAGAACTTGAACTTACGCCTCTGCAGGCTGGAATAGATTAGACAGCAGTACCATTGGTGGCAACGAGAACATTCCAATGGGGAACATGGAGGTTCCAGTTCGACAAAATTAGGCAGCAGTACCTTTGGTGGCAGCAAGAACATGTCAATGGGAAACATTGAGGTTCAGGATAATAGGACTTAGTACATTTGGTTGTCGTACAGGAGGCATTTAAAAAATACAGATTTGGTGGGTTTCAAAGAGGAGGAGTAAGAGGTGTATGCAATGCACCTCAAAGTAATACAGGTGTATATATCAAAATAAATTCATCCATAAGACTTGTAAATCTAGATGTTGGCAATAGGGAATAAATGTATCATTATAACGAAGTGGAATTCATTTAGAATTTCAGCGAAAATTTGATTTTGAACGAAGCTGAAGTTCATGATGATTCGTGGTAACAAATCTAAAATGGCCGCAAGCACATGGCGTGACATGGGGCAGAGAACTATGGGAGGAAGAAAGGAACACCCTCAAAGACATGTGCAATCATGCAGGCAATCAGCAGCCATCCAGCTTCTGTGACGGCAGCCATGTTAAATTCTGCCACATGTCACTTTGCCTCCTATCCAAAAGCATCTATTTGTAGCAGCACTACAGTGCACCCTGTGCAAAATACTTTCATTTTTTTGAGCTACTGGGGTTAAAGACTTTTACAAGTGTGTGTCATATACACACCTGCTCTTGAACCAGCGTTTTTATTTTGGGATATTGCAATCTGTGCCTAAAGAGTTAATTTATTTCTGACCCATACACACCTGAAATCCATCACACTCATTCTGTAAGGTATTTTATTTTGTACCCAAGATTTAATTTAGCTTCTGTTTGTGGGAAATTCTGTGGGAAATTCAGGGTGTGTATTTATCATATACAGTCATCTTCTTTATACAGTTTGTTGTATGGTAAATTTTTGATCAAACAATATGTCAGACACAGAGGTGGCAGGCCCTTCACACGCAAGTGGCAGTGGCACAAATGTTCCTGGATCAGGCACAGGACGCAGCACAGTGACGGGATGTCACAGCAGGGGTGACTCGGTGAGGCCAAAGCTACCGGTGTCATCAGCAACCCAACAGTTCTTGAATAGTTGACTGTCATCCACTTCTTCTCAGATGACACCTGACATCACAGCCAAGTTTCGGTGGGTTTGTCAGACACAACCCTTAGTTTGCATGGCCCGGAAGCAGGTCATGGGCCCTCACCTGTCCTCAACCCGCCTCTATCCCATTTGGTTCCCTCAGCCAGAGAACTACTATGTGGTCTGGGCTCTGCGCCACTATACAGCGAGGACGAACTATTTGAGGGCAGTGACCAGCTACTTGTGCCAGACATCCACTGCTTCTTGCAGTAGGCGGGCAAGTAGTGATGTAGAGAGTGGCATGGGAAGATATGTTGGGAGCATTCAGGCCGTTGAGGACAGCAGTGACGGGCGAACCCTAATTAAAGACGATGTAGCCGATCGCACTTGGGAGCCGGGTGAAGCATCATCATAGGGAGAAGAGGGTGGCAGCTTGTCATCAGGCAGTGTGGCCGGGAGTCAGCAGGGTGGCAGCAGTGCGAGGGCCGGAGCCAAAGGGTAGACCACCTGCTTCGCAGGTCCCTTCCGACCCAGAAAGTAGCAGCGCAGGGGCTCACCGAGGCAGCGGCGGTAGCAGTTAGTCAGTGGGAAGGTGTAGACTGTGTTGCTGAAGGTGGGAATCGGACGACAGTGTCTGGGACTGGGGATGGTGCTTGTTCATGCTGCTCGGCACATATGCAGCAGAGGAACGCTTGGGCGTTGATATGGCGGAGGAGGAGGCAGAAGATGTCATGGTAGTTGGAAGCCCAGGACTTGTATGGCCTTTTTTCTCCAAGTGACTCTTCCACAGCAATTCATGCTTTACATGCATGTGCCTTTTCATGCTCATAGTGCTTAAATACTTTAGATCCTTTCTTCTACTGACGCATTGACGGCAAATCCGGCATATGACATAACTCGGCGAATCTGTTGCTTGATCGAAAAAGGCTCAGGCTTCAAAGGTCCTGGACCTTTTCAACGGTGAAAACCTATTAGAGGTAATCCTGCTGCCACCACTGACCACGACTGACAGAATAATGTCAGCGGACTTGTGTGACCACCCTCTCCCTTTCTGCGGCCGACCCACACTGACACTACCCCATCATCCTCCTACTCCACTGATGATGCACTCGTCAGATGCTGCTCAATGGATCCTCGTTGGATCCACAATGTCATCATCATCACAGGTGACTTCCTCTTCCTGTCAGTCTACAACTTCAAGCTGTGGGCTAGAAGCCACAGGCTCTGCAGGGCATTGCTGACAGCTTGGGATTTCTGCCGATGGACCAGTTTCCTTCTCCTCCTCTGAGTGCATCAGTGATTGGGCATCAGAGCAGACAAAATCATCCTCTTTGGCCTCTTCATCTTTTGAAATGCCTTCTGACCCCAACCGCATTGTGTGATCAAAGAGCTCTTCAGAATATGGATTATCTAGAGAAGTCTGTTTATTGGGTAACATTTTGCCTCCAGGTTGGACTGATGAAGATGATGACATTTGTGTCCTTGACTGAGAGGAAGAGGAGTTAAAACTGCTGGATGAAGGGTGTATTAACCACTGAAGAACAGATTGGTGCCAATCTTCAGTAATGAGACGCATAGGGAACTGACCAAGCGATGACAGGCCTGACGGTCCTGCGACTGACGATGTGCTCGCTTGTGTGTTGTCCGGAGCACTAGAAGAAGTGCCTTGTCTTGTACCTCTAGCTACACATTCCACCTCTAGTTCGCTCCATGTTCAATAAGATAAATAATAAAAATGTAAAGATTTGTCTCCTATTGAAGAACTCTACTCCAAAGACTGCAAATCACAACTGCTCTTGAATCCTTATAATTTGCAAATAAGATTAGAAATAGAATTTTTTTCAATGGAATATCTGTTGAATGGGGTCTTATGGAATAACCCTGGCAGCAAAACTGCAAATCTCAACTGTTCTTGAATCCCTAGAATTGGCAACTAGCAAATTGTATTAGAAATAGAATTATCTGGAATATCTGTTGAACGAGGTCTTATGGAAGAAACCTAACAGCAAGACAGCAATTCACAAGTGTTGTTAAATCCCTATAATTTGCAACTAGCAAATACGAATAGAAATAGAATTTTTTCAATGAAATATCTCTTGATCGGGTCGTTAAGGAAGAACCCTAAAAGCAAGACAGCAAATCACATGTGTTCTTGAATCCCTATAATTTGCAACAGTGCTTACTGTGTCTTCTCCACTGGCAGCACCCCCAAAACAGCAGACATTCACTTTTGGGCACTCAGATGCAGGCAGCAATTTAAAACTCCCTAACTTAGAGTTACATAGTTAGTACGGTTGAAAAAGACATGTGCCATCAAGTTCAACCAAGGGTGGGTAAAAACTTTGGCTCTGTATAATTCCCTAAGCTTACTGTCACCAACCCTGACTAATCTAACTAGCAGCTTCTCCTTTCTAAAATCGCTGTGAAATGGGTGCCTGCATACATTCAAAGCAGTGTGTTCAGTACAGAGAGTAAAGTCGAAATGGCATTCAGCAGAAAATACAGTGTAATACATAGAACAGTGTCATGTGATTTCAGTAGCCAATAGGATCCCGACACCCTAACTGGTGACGTTTTTGGACACTTCTCTATTGTCTACACTGATTGGATGGTGCAAAAAGTACAGGAAGCAGCAAAGTGAAAGTAAAAAATTGCGCTCTGAATGCACGTGGCAAACGTGAACTTTACTCGAACTACTGTAAAAAGCTTGGTACGCTCAACACTAGTTATGAGGGACAGCTCTGCAGAGTAGAAAGGAGACTGAGGGCTGTACACACACACATACTGTATATATGTATTTGGGGTGGATATAGAATCTATAGCTCAGCTGTAGTGAGGAGCGAACTGTAAAAATTTTGAGTTTGGGCCACACCTCGAATTTTGACAAATTTGAGCCGAACGCCGAACGAAACACCAAACACCATCAAAGTCAAGGGGAAATGATTTTCAGGTTAATTTTTATACTAACACAGATGATGATAAGCCGCAATTACCTTCAATAACAGTAAACTGGATACGTGGAACAACTTAGTGAAGACAATTTGGCTCTAAGAGTCACAGAAAAAAAATTCACAGGCTAAAATAATTCATTCCATTCAACGGCTAACTGAAAAGATGAGGACAGCGCAGCAATATGAGGTGCAGCACGAGCAGCTGCTACAGGGTTCTTTTGACACATAAGAAGACGGCGGTATTGGAAATGACACATAGTAACTGTCAGGAGCCGCCTTTTTTCACCAGGGCTCAAGAACATATCATATATATGGTAGCAGTAAAAACATCCCAACGGAGAACATGGAGGATCAGCTAGAAGGGACGTATTTATAGGGGGTGCAGTGGTAGCCAGGGCTGCCGTCAGTCATCTATTAACCGTTTGAGGACCCCATGCAGCTAATGGGGCCCCCACCTATTACTAGTTCCTATTTTTTAACAAATCACTGGGCCCCTTTTTGATTAGGGCCCCTGACAGGAGTACTGCCCTATCAGCACCCCTGGCACCCTTTTTACAGTAGCCTGACCCCTAAACCAGCAAAAATGACCTTTTGGACATGCAGAATAAAATTTGCATGAAGAAATGAGTATTTGGAATAAGATTTTTTTCAACAGGACATTTACTAACAGTGTCTTTTACAGTGACCTGACCCCCAAACCAGCAAAAATGACCTTTTGGACACTCAGAATAAAATTAGCAAGAAGAAATGAGTATTTGAAATAAGATTTTTTCCACAGGACCTTTACTATAGGTGTCTTTTACAGTGGCCTGACCCCAAAAGCAGCAAAAATGATGTTATTGACACTCTGAATAAAATTAGCAAGAAGAAATGAGTATTTGAAATAAGATTTTCAATAGGACCTTTACTATTGGTGTCTTTTACAGTGGCCTGACCTCAAAACAAGCAAAAATGACCTTTTTTGACACTCAGCCAAAATTGAAAGACGAAATTAGGATTTGAAATAGTATTGCTTCCAAGAAGGACATTTGCTAACTGTGTCTTCTGCAGTATCTGGACCCCAAAAACTGCAACAAAAATTACTTTTGGAAACTCAGAATAAAAATGGAAAAGTTTCAGCCAGCATTATAAAAATCCCTAATTTTTGCTGATATGTTTCCAAGTTTTCCCGGGTTTTCCCCCCCCTTTCCCCCAAAAAAATATAACTAGTTTTGTCTACCCCCAAGGGGTCCCCTCTTTTTGGCAGTACTCCTGTCGGGTTTCCCAAAACCCAAAAAGGGGCCCCAAAAAAAAATATTTAATTTGGGTTTGGGGACCCTTTTAATTTGTTTTGGGGCTAAAAGCTAAAAAATGACTTAGAGTAAAACCCAAAAAGTAAAACCAAAGGTTGCCCAAAACAAAAAGGCCAAACAACTATTGAGGTTCCAAAAATAGCGCAGGGGAAAAACCCCTTTTTGTTTTTAGAAAAAAGGTATAAAATACTGTATTTTTTATTATTTGGGAAGTTACGCACTTACGTGCAAAATGGTATTTCCCTAGACTTAAAATTTAAATGAGTGGTGGCAAAAAGGGAAATAAATGACTGATTTGTTTTGTGTTTGCTGGAATGTGTATTTACTTTTTCGGGGGAAGACTTGGTACAGTTTAAAGTGGGTTTGACACCGGCAACGGGGCAACAAAATCGTCAAAAGATCCCCATTTTTGTTTAAATTTTTTGATAAAATGTAAAACGATCACTTTCCCCGGGGGGAAAGACGGATACTTTTGTCAGTTATCACCCACCAGCGGTGTGAATGGCTTTTTGAGATAACGCTGGCGGGCCAGGCAGGAAAAAACCTCTTTGGAGTTCGGCAAGCTCGGGCCCATTCACCCATTTTAAAACCCCCGGGAAGTTGAATGGGGGCAGGCCAAGCCCCAAAAAATTGGTTTGGGGTTTGAGCCGCCCTTTTAATTCCATGGCAGGGTTTCCTTAAAGGTCTTAGTTCTGGTGTCTGAAGGGCTTGCCCTGCCTTATAGGTTTTGGGGTGAGGGTGGTAAAAAACGATTCCCACATTCATCCAGTAGGCTTCTGAAACACTGCCGGGGTGCTGATGCTGCGGGTTACTTCCCCATTTTAGGGCGGGGCCCCATTGCTAAAGGTTGTTCCATGTGACATTAGATGTGCAGAAGAGAAACAGATTTTTTGCTTTGGTCAATGAGCACTTTTCTCAAATTCCTGAATTTTTCCCTTTCTTTTTGTGTGGGGGGAAAAAGGAAATTGCTAACTTTTGCCCTTGTAACGTGGATCAAGGGGGGGTGGTTTCCCAAAAGAAAATCGAAATTCATTTTAATTCCCTTGTGAAATTTGATATTTTGGGCAGGTAATGTAGCAATTTAAAACAGGCGAAAAAAATGTTTTTAAAAAAAGGCAATTTTTTTTAATTATCCAAATTTTGTTAAAATAGACTTTAAAAAACCGTATTTTAAACCCATGTCAATATATGAGCAAGTTAGTAAACGTATACTCAGGGTTTTAGTAGCAACCCTGTCCAGCCTTTTCCAAACAAATTTTTAAATAGAATCGTTTCCCAAATAGGTAAGCTGGGGAAAACGCCGAAATCTGGCAGGATGAGATGAAATATTTTGAAAAGGGGGTTTGGGTAAAGGAGCTCGGGCTCCCTTTCTGAGTGCGGGAAAAAGGGAAAGCTTCTCTTTTTCCCAGCTGGTTGGCGTTTCAGTTCCACACATTTTCCCTTCCCCTTGGCCCCCTTCCTTTTTTTCCTTTTTTTTCCCTTAAAGGGGAAGGGCTAGGAAAAACTTTCTTGCCTTGGGGGGTGGCGAAATGTGCCCCAAAAGGGGACATTGTTTTTTTTTGGAAAAGGATTTTACCATTGATCTGCTTGTTCACAATTATATACACTAACACACCAAAGGTTAGACAGAGTTTGAAAAAACAAATAAACCTTTAGACCAAAGAAGTGGAATTTCAAGGAGAGGGATAAAGGTCATAAAACGTAACTTTTAATAAAGCAATTATTATTTAAAAACACAATATGAAACTCTAGGCATCTCGATATCAGAAAGACATCTAGTCACAGGTGTCACATATAGAGAGGGACCAACTGCAAAGTCCTAAGAGGCCCTGAGAAAGGGACTAATTATGCCCTAACCTGATAAAAAGACAGGAAAATTGCTCCAATAAGGGCGTGCCCATCAACAGCCTGACCCTACACACACTGGCACTAAACTAACCCTATGGACCCATCCCAACATGTCTCGATCATCCAATCAATTTATACTGATCGCATCAAGGAACAATACGGAAAAAAGAGACCAATAAGGGGCCAAAATGGTGTTAATTACTCAATTACCCAATTACCCAATTACTCAAAATACCACATGTGTGAAAACAGAGGAACAAAAATATACCTGATATACTGCAATGAAGAAGATATACTCACATATGTCAGAGTGGTCAGAACAAATGTGGAAGATATGTTATAATAAATCTGCAGCATACCTGTATATCTCAGTAATACTCAGGTATCTAGAAACAAATATACCAAAATAAGACCATCATAAGAACAACAACTCTGAAACAAAAGGCTCAAATGACCAAAAAGCCAAATAAAGGAGACACAATTTAAAGAAGTTAAACTTCATTATGCAGATGAAAGAGGTTAAAATTACCTTGAAGGTAGTTAAGGAATGATTAAGCCATCCCTTACTCTGTTAGAGTGAGCCAGCGTCGGATGGCAAAGAGAGACGCCGAGAATGCACTATGCTCGGCAAATAAAGCGCGCGTGTTGGCGCCTCTGTGACATAACGGTAAAGCATCCAAGCTACAGAGCGAAGCTCCGGTTGTGTCCCTAGTAGCGGCGCATGCGCAGACGGTCGTAAGTGCCGGATAGAATGTACAGCCGCTCAGTATGAAGAATAGATGCAGAGAAGGTATCTACTGCAAACTATAAGATATACAATGGAATTTAGGGCAAGAGAAATGCCTAAATTAAGGCACTTATATGCAAAGAAACTATTGACAGTACTGAACAGACAGATTACAAACTTTGCACCAGAGCAGCATGAAAAGATGTCTATTTATAGAAAGCTGCTGAAGTCTAAGTGGTCATTCAAACCAATGTGTGTCTGGGTGCGTAATGTAAATATCCAAAAGCACTCTCTTTGTAAGAGTTGCTGATCCAAATCCCCACGTCTCAATGTTGCAATGATGCAATTTATGCCGCACCACATGAGGCATTTGGCATCACCTTCGTGTTGAGAGTGTACATGACGCGCAATGGGAGTGTCCCTTTTATGGCGAACGTCCCCTAGATGTTCCCCAATCCTACGATGCAATTGTCTGGAAGTTTTGCCTACGTACATCAAGCCACAAGTACATGTTATGAGGTAAACCACATGTGTCAATTTACAGTTAATGAAATGATGGATGTCATATATCTTGTAACTATTGCTGTCAGAAAAAGATGCAGATTTACCAATAAAAGGACAAAATGAACAATCTCCGCATTTCAAAGAGCCTTTCGGCTGTTGTAACCATGTTTCTCTTGTTGGGGTCATGTAGTGACTATGAACCACAAAATCACGAAGATTTTTTTCCCTGTCGAAAACAGATTGATGGAGACTCACTAATATGCTCCCTCAGTTCTGGGTCCATCTTTAAGATGTGCCAGTGACGGTTCAATGATTTTTTGATGGATGAAGCTGTCAAAAGTGCCGATTAAACGTTTGATTGAATCTTTAACTTCATTAGATGAAGATTTAGCTGACAGAAGTTCAACATGATTTTTTGACAGTGCATATTGGTAGGCATGTCTCAAAATAAAATCAGGGTAGCCTTTAGACAGGAATTGTTCCCTCAAAAGGCTAGCCTCTTTTTTGAATTCCTCAGTGATGAAAAATTGGTTTATCGCTGTGGGTTTCCGATAAACTGTGGTTGATAGATCCCCCATATGATTTTTAATATTTTTTATATCAGAAATTTTTCAATGTTTCTGGTTCGAATTCAAAGGTAAACTTAAGGTTCTGAGAATTGATATTAAGAGATCATCATTGAAATTTTCTCTAGAACCATTTCCAAAGATCAGATATTTTCCCGATCGAAAACACGCAATTTTTTCAGAAAAGGGGGGTTTTCACCAAAGACAATGGAAGCTTCCCACCAGCCTAGGTACAGATTGGCATAAGACGGGGCACAAGCACTGCCCTAATGTACCCCACCCGCTTGGAAAACCCCCCGTCAAACCAAAAGTAATTCTTAGTAAGAGTAAATTCATGTAGCTCAATCACGAATTTATTATGTAACCTGAATTTAACTCCCTCGAGATAGAAAAATTAAAACCCCTTCAAGCCTAAATGTGTGAATCGGAGGGTATGTATTCCATGTCGATACTTGCCAAAAAGACATTCGGGTTGATGGATAAACCATCTAAATGTCTCAACATGTCTGTGGTGTCTTTGGTATACGATGGTAGCAATTGCACGAATGGAGTTAAAATACGATCCACAAGATTCCACAATTCTGGCATAGTGCATTGTTACCTAAAACATGGGCGACCTTTTTTGGGGGTAAACCCTTTTTTTTTT
>JAODAL010077297.1:0-13316 GCA_025379985.1 Phyllomedusa bahiana | reverse complement strand
GTTGCTCTTGGGTGTCATATCTTACAAAATGAGGACCCTATGAGATTGCCCAATTGTCCACACTCTAAAACTGTTCCTGCTGGTGACGGGCTTTCTTAAAATACAGTGAAATACATCCCAGGTACAGAACCAAGCTAATATTGTAAAGATGCTTCTAAATGAGGAGGACACTTGCGGATGCCTAAGGGTGCTTTCACATGGAGAGCATTTGGTGCATTTTTTGGTGCGTTTTTGGATACATTTTTTGTGCAGAAAGGCACAGCAATTAATGCTATACATCTCTGCACAAAAACGCATAAAAAACACATTAAAGGGGTTTTGCCACGAAGTAAAATTGACGTGAGAAGCTTGCAAATGAAATAACAAACATTTTCACCATTCATTATTATTAAAAATTCTGCACCGTTTTTGTTTTAGCTGCTCCCTTAGTGATCCATTGTTTACAGCTCATCTCCAGGAGATACAACCAGGGCTGAGAGCTTCTGGCCGCACATGCTCAGACATCACCTCTTCTCTCAGGCAGCTACTGAGTGTTCAAACCCCGGGTGCTGTCACTCTACTCCCGTTCTCTGTGCTCCTTAGTAATTAGTCAAACAGTGCAAATAAATAAAAACAAAACCTCAATGAGATCTGTACATTGATAAAGAGAAAAAAAATCTACAGGTTTGGTTCCTGCGGGGATTTGAACCTAGGACCCTTGTGCCTGGAGGCAAAAACTTTACCTCTCAGCTACTCACAATGATTTACATAAACAGACCTTTCTTTGACTAGAGAAAGGAAAGGCCTGGTGATGTCATCCTGCTGGGTCACATGATATGCAATTCAAACAAATCACACACGCCCCCTTCTGAGCACACAGAGCTGAAGAGCTGGATACAGGAGGTATGAAATGAGATTGTGGCAAAACCACCCTAAGGCCTTGTCCGCGCGGCACGGGTTTTTAGATGGGTTTTGGTTTTGAAAACCAGCTGCAAACTGGGTGAAAACTTTTAAAATGGAAAACCCACGCAGCAGACCCCACTGCACGGGTTTTCCGCCCGGCAGTTTTCCAGACCACCGGTCGCCCGAAAAACATTGATGTTCATTCTTCCCACCGGTTTTCGGACGGAAGATGAACATCTCAATGCGAAGGGGGAGGGCTTCTCTCCGCTAACCGCAGAAAAAAGCCGTCCCCCAGCGGCCGTTTGCAGGGCATGTAAACAGTGCAAACACTGGTCAGGACTTCCAACCGGTATTTGCAGTGTGCCGTGTAAATGGCCCCTAAGAACTCCCAAGAGCCGCTTTCTGTAAAAGCACCCTTAGGCTAAGTTCACACGGCTTAATTGCAGGGCGCAATTACGGCGTTTTGGGGGGGCGGGGCGGTGGGGGGCCGGCACCTCGCCGCCCTAGCTTGCCATACCAGCGGCACGTATACGCCGCTAGTAATTCACATGTCACTTATCTCTCCCCGCGGCGGATTTGCCGAGCGGGGAGAGGAGACGTAATCCATATTTCTCTATGAGAACTGTGGATTACCGTACTGACTGGGACGTATCCCAGCCCTAATTTGCGCACTCCGGCGTGTAATTACGGACTAAAATACGTCCAATTTTAAGCCGTGTGAACATGGCCTTAGGATATATTTGCAAACTAGCCGCAGCTGAGAACTTGTCTTGCTCCCACTAATGATGAGCACGAGATGGCGATTGATGTGTCATTGAAGTGAAACTTACTTCACAGTGACAACTCTCCTTTAAACTCGCTCTCTAAACTTTGTGATAATCACCAGAGTATAGAACGTTTGCTGTCGAGTCGTTCTTTGCCTCTAATGAATTATTTAATGATAAATTCCAGAAACAGAACGTCACGTTTGATACCGCGATCCGAGAACACAAAGCAGCATTGTCACCGTCTATCCATGAGGGACTGGTGGAACTTTCTACAAGTCCATTATATTTTTCTGTCTAATCTTCCATATATAACACTGTTTGATCCCTCTTATCATGGGGACTTCTGATTTTATTTGAAAGTTTGTGAGAAGGAAGAGCTATTCTAGTCTTATTTAAAATGATGTCACTGTTTCGGGTCAATATAATAATTATATTCTTGTACGTAGGAGCAGTATTATAGTAGTTATATTCTTGTACGTAGGAGCAGTATTATAGTAGTTATATTCTTGTACGTAGGAGCAGTATTATAGTAGTTATATTCTTGTACATAGAGGACAGAAATCGGGCGAAAAGCCCAATCATACATGTCGCCCTATGTGTCTAAAGAATGTGGATGTATAACTAAGTGGCAACCTATGTGTGAGCGCTCCAATTGTCAAAAAAGGGGCGCATATAAAGGTGAAAGCAGCCTGTAGACAGCCTTAATACAAAAAGTGACTAGAAAGAAAAAAAAAAAAAGATAGGGGGAATACACTACAAAATCACTACAAAATAATGATAATATAGTTATCCGACCCGCCAACAAAGGCGGCGGAGTGGTCATCATGGACCACACTTGGTACCATGAGGAATCTATGCGGATCCTTTCTGATCCAACATACTATTTCCTTTGTGTGGATGATCTGTTTTTTGCAGTACAAAAACAATTTTTTAAAATGAATTAACCAAGCTTTTACTGACTGGGTTATCAATAAGAAAAAAAAAAATTTTTTATTCCCATGAAAATGGAAAAAGGGGAGGTAGACCCTCGGGAAACGCGTTTTGGTTTTGTTTTTTTTTGGGAAACTTTAAAGAGACATTTAATTGGCTAGTGCCTAGTGTTGTCCCTTTTTTTATTTTAATTTCTCCCCATCCCCTGGGCTACCCCAAGTTTTCTACTGAGTTTCTGCTCGCCTATGGGAGGAGTAAAAAACACAGTGATTTTCTTTGCTGCCGGAGACCCTGGGAATTGTGGGGGCTCCCCGCCCGATTGGGTTTTGGTGCTTGGCTTGATCCTGGGGGGTGCAATTTGACAAACGCTTATATGATTTGGGCCCATTTACCTCGCACAACTCGTCCGGTGAGAACAATACACCAGAAATTTTTAAACTTCATAAAAAAGTTATGTGCACGAGGGGCGCTTCTTTTGCCCCGTTTCATTTTGCGTGATCTAGTTACTATTCTTGACTGGAGGCAGTTTTATATTTTTTATTCTTGTACATGGGGGCATATTTAGTAGTTATATTCTTGTACAGGGGGGCAGTATTATAGTAGTTATATTTTGTAATGGAGGCAGTATTATAGTGTTTATTCTTGTCATAGGAGGGAGCAGACGTGTGTTGCTGAGCTCCCTGCTGGGCGGAGGCATGGTTTGACCCAGGGGAGGTGGGGGCAGCTGGGCTGACGTCCGGGAAAAGGGCCCCTGTCTGGAGTGGGGCCTTTCACAGGAAAAGTGACTTGGAATCATGGGGGGTGGTTGCAAGCAGTTTGTGTTTTGAAATGGCTTAAGTAGTGGAGAAAAGGATTTTGAGTTAAAAAGGGAAATTTTACAAATTGAAAATGAAATCAAGTTAGAGACTGACCCTAAGAGAATTTGATGAAGATGAGTGTCTGGATGACCGTACACGGGAGGGCTGTACTGAGGAAAAGGGGGAGAATAAAGGAGCAAACCCCCCCCCAAAGATGGAAAACTGGGAAAGGGGAAAAAAAGAGGAAAAAAAGAATCCAAAGTCTCAAGAGAAGAGAAGTGTTTGGAAAAATAAGGGTTGATGTGTAAAAAGGTGTGAGCGAGGACGCGGCTGAGGAATTTATGACCCCAAAAATTTTGAGGATAAAGCATTTTATGTGCGGATAATGTGTGGAAAACTCTGGCCGGGCCCATGGGGTTAATGCAGCAGACTCTCAGCACGGTGGATGTGTTAATGAGATGAGTGGAAGTGCAACCCCTGACTGTGTGAACGGCCCCTGCACAGCCCTGCTGTATCAGCGAGCCCACAAAGCCCTGACTGTGTGGTGATCCCCCTGCAAGTAGTAACTTCAACACTAAAACCCCAATTTCCCTACCTGCTGTGATAAATTTCTGGACTTCGGGTTTTTGAAGTGTTGAGCATGAAGAGCGGTTAAACATGTGCTTACAGAACACCCAAATGTTGTAACGCTGCAAAAGAAATGTCAGTAACCAGCAAACAGCCGGTTCAGTAACACGCAGGCAGCCAGGTTCAGTAACCCAGCAGAGAGCCAGACGTTAGTAACCCAGCAGAGCAGCCAGGGTCAGAAACCCTGGAGAAGAGGGGAACCCCAGGATGCCCCTTTTTTGCTGACAGAAATCTTTTTCAGAGATCCTTCTCCGTGTCACCAGAGCAGCTAACCCCCACCCCAGAGGGGAACGCTGTGAGGATAAAGTATACAGTCCGGGAAAGTACCCCCTCCAGACGGATTTTGGAAAAAAAAAAAAAAAAAAAAAAAAAAAAAAAAAAAAAACGGTTTTCGAAGGACTTTTGAAGTTTAAAGCCTCTGAGGGTCCCCCTGACCCACACCCCCTCCGAGGTTTTATGATATGCTTAAAGCTGATTACAGTTTGGACCTTTTCTGGAGATTTTAAGGATACCAAGGAGAATGAGTTTGGGAAAGCATCCCAGTGTCCAACTGCCCCAAGCCAAGTAGGACGGCCAATTGTTCCCCAGTTGAGGTGGTGGTGGGGAAAGATTGATGATGGCTGCAGAGAAAAGTGAGGTGAAGACCTTTCCTGGAAAAATCTTGATGAGGGGGATTTTGGAAGGGGGGGTTTTAACAGTGAAGTTCAGAAGATTCCAATGGGATCCCGGCACCACCCCTTCCTTCTACTGGGGTCAGAGCGAAGGGTATTTTATTACCCTGGACAGCCGGCTTGTGCCATAGTGGGGGGGGCAGACATCTGCTTTTAATTGTCCCGTATTAAATGTTCTCTATGTGGCAGTTTGGGCATGTGAAGGACAATTCCCCACAGGAGTTGTCTCTGTAACCTGGCTCAGAGCCGGGGAAAACTTTTTAAAGGAATGCCACTCGCTCAGCAAAATCAACAAAATGACACAACGCGAGCTTTGGAGGAAGAGCTGGAATAGTAAAGTGAGAGCAGAGCCGGTCAGAATCTGACAAACGGAGAAAATGTAGGAGCCCATTTTCCCAGAAGCAATGGAACCAGTAGACGTGCTCTGCAAGTACCCAGCCATGGGAGACTCCTGTGGTTCTGCGGGGTACAAAGCGATCTCACCGCCATAAAGAGACACTTCTGAAAAAAACTATCCCTGATATAAAAATTTTGAACAGCCCAGTGAGTTATCAAGCCAGAAGGTAGTGCTGGGACAGTGCGAGGGCAAACTTTCCATGTAAAAAGAAAATACCAAAGTATGCCTCTAGAAAGTTATATAATAACGAAAGAACCCGGTCACCAGAGATGGAGGTAATTTTGGGGAGATACGCTGCTTGCTAAAAGAGGAAGGGGAGCAAAGGAGCAATTTCCTGATCAGACCCCAGGGAGGACCCTCAGGGGAGGCCTGATCATCTTGTCCACAAAGACACGAATGCAAGAAAAGAAAGGGAAGGGTTAGAAGGCCCCAAAAAGCACAAGTGACCAGGCGAAGTGAGAAAAAGTCTTTTAAATGTGAACAGTTTAGGACTCAGAGCCGGCGTGGGAGTTTATCAGGTCTTCGAGGAGAGGTCAGACTTTTATTTTCCCTGCGGGGGCCTATCTGAAGGCAATGCCGGGTGTTTGCACCCAAGGGGGGACTGGACTCACGGAGCATCATTCTGGCCCTTTTGGATGGAAGAAATGATGGATTGGGATCTGTTAAATAGGCAGGATCAAGTGGAGAAAGGCCCTGGGATTCCCCCGGCCCGCTGTGATGCTGGATTTTGGGGGGACACTGTGCGCTATGAGTTTTTTAATGTCTATGTCAGCAGCCCAGGAAGGGCGGAGGGAGCTGTTCAGCAGTGACCCATATGTTTACACCCAGGGTGTTTTTCTGTGCGGTGATTTCAATAGTGTTCTAGCAATATAGATGGTCCAGTGTCAAAAGCGGTAGTATGATAAAACCTTCCTAATAATCTGGTGCAGCATTTTCCCATTATAGATCCCTAACATCACATTGTCAAAAAGGGCCTACATTACCATAAGGGCGGAAAACGCCGGATGACGTGTGTACATAAGCAGGACATGAAATGTTCCCGTACGGATAACCCCCATGGTTCTCGGACTTGATGGGAGTGTGGTGTGGTCTGGCTAAGTCCGGGGTTTGGGGAAAGGGTTACGGAAGGGTGAACGTCAGTGCCCCAGGACCCAGGTTTAAAGGGGGCCTTCTTTACCTTCTATAAGGGGGGAGGGCCCCCCCAGTGTTGTTTGATAGCCCGCGAGTGGTGGAATGCTGAAAGGGGCCAAGCATTTTTTCTCGGACTGGCGCAGGACGAGAGTGCGGTTTTATTCAGGTATTCTCCCCGAGACTGTCCGGCCCGCAGTATGGGGGGTTAACGGGAGGGGAGGTGGGGGGTAAAAAGGGGGTCCCCCAGGTAAAAGAAGATGAGAGAGCTGCGTACGACCGTCTCAAGTTCTAAAAGAGGGGGACAGTTTGTAATTGGGGGGTTCACACCCAGACCCTTTTTGCTGTAAGAACAGGTCGCGGGAAAGGGGTGATGACGGCTTGGGGTGAGAATGGGAAGGAGCAATCTGGGCAGAAGGAAACCCATAGATCATCGTGTTTTATTATGGGAATTGTTTAAAAGGAGCCAGTTAATAGTGACCATTCCACCCTATCAAAAAAGTGTGACCCCTGCCTAGATTAGACCCTGTGCGGGCAGATACCTGGCTAAACCCATAACTGTGGGGGGGAAGTGAAGGGGAGATTGACTCTTAAAATTTAAAGAATCTTTGGGGCTCGATGGCCTAACCGGGAGCTCTACAAAGATTCAGGGAACATTGGCTCCTGACCTGGTGGAGGTATAAAACCCATTCCCTCTCTGTGGGAAGCTACAACCGTCCCAGTAAGATCGCCCTTTTCCCCTATGGAAAAAAGGGAGATCTGAAGATTTAAAAAATGGCGTCCATTGTCCTTGCTAAAACCCAGGATTATAAGATTTTGGGCCCCCAAGATCTTGTATTTCAGACTGAGGGGGGAGGGGCAAAAGGTCATCATCCCCAGCAGATTGTGGAGTAAAAGGTCGCTTTGAGGGACTCATTGCTGTTAGTGAGAGAGGCGTGACCTACATTAAGCAGCATAGGGTTGGCTCATTTTTGGGGGCCTAGACCAGAGCAAGGCTTTTGTAGGTCCCCCAAAAAAACCCTGTACCAGGTGTTGTTGGGTAGGGCCCTTTCCCCTGTGGCTTTGTACAGGGGGTGCAGGTTTTGATAGGGAGGGCAGTGACCCGGCTTGGTGAAGGGGCCATTTAGAGACCCCTTCAGGGTCCTGTCAGGGGTGAGGGGGGGGTGCCCTCCAGTCATTGCTTTATTTTAGTCTGGCCCCCCTTTCTGCGGTTACAGATAACAGGATTTTAAGGGCTTAAGATGTCACCCGCAAAATAAGGGGGAGGAGGTTAAAGTTTTGCGCATCCCGATGATGTGACCGTCCTGGGGTTTCCCCTAGAGGAGATTTTGAGTCCTAGAAAAAGGAAATATCGTCCTTCTCAAGGTGCCCAAACCCCCTGAAAACATGGGAAAAGGAGGCCTTTTGGGGGGGGAAGTGACGCAATGTCTTCTCTGTCCTTTAAAACTGCCAGGATAAAATAGGGTCCTGGAGTTGTGTTTGGAGCAGTGGATGAGGGAAAGGAGAATGGGAGGAGAAGCTGGCGGTGGTGAGCAGAAGGTGCAGAGCTGGAAGCTTTGGGAAATAAGTATGGAGAAGGGCCCCCCTGATGAGAAGCTTCCTGATCCCGCTTCCCATATTCGTGTGGTGTTCCCGGGCCTAAAATTTCTCCCCAGACTGACCAATGTTTTTCCCCTTTTGTGGGGGGCAGCAGGTGGTGTGATGGAAGGAACATTGTCTATTCCCATTGCAGGGGTGGGCTGTCCCTGCCGTGTCCAGAGCTCTTCTTTTGACATTGTTTCTGATGAAAAAATTTCATTTTTTTAAATTCCCGTAGGTTTTAAAAAGGTGGTCCCGTTAAGGTCAGATCCGCAGTTTGTTTTTGTGTGGTCGGTAGGGGACCCCATTAAGAGGATCTCGGGGCGTCTAAGAAGAGTGTTTGGTATGGGTTATTATTATAAAATCTAAAAGGAAGATCTTGTAGAGATGTGAAGCAGTGAGTAGGAAGGATTTTTTATAGAAACCTTTTGGATCCCCCGTTTGGTGTCCCCATACAAAATTAGGGGGGCCCCGAGCCTGGGTGAGCAAGCTGCAAAAACTCTGTTGGATCCCAGGCTTCCCCTCAATGAGAGACGTGGCATGGCTGGGATTTCAGGTAAATGTTTGTCGAGCAAATCTGAAGTGCAGGAAATGACCTGACCGATCCGTCCAGAGCAGAGTGTCCCCTCCTGAGACAATGGAGCATCTCCTGTTTGAGTGCCCCTTCAGGCACAAAATTTGGGGGGCCGTGTCCTTCCCTCCAGTTACCCCCAATCAGGGAAAACAGTCCTACTCCCCCGCTGCTGTATGGAGACTTCCCACAGGTTAGGAAATAAACGGCTCTTGTTGTAATCAATGTAGTGACCCCTTTACATCTGTGGTGCGCGCGGTGCGCCCCACCATCAAAAAGGGGTCCTCTCTGTGATTCAGTAGGTACAAGATCCTGGAGTCTGAAAGGGCCCCCCTATTCAAAAGCCTGAGAAAAACCCAAATAATTTGTGGGGGAATATCCTGGTCGGATTTGTGTAATGACGGTTATAAAAAGAATGTAACATTTTCTTCCATTCTGTGATTTTATTGTAAATAATTTGTAAAATTTTGATGCAAGTTTTTGAATAAAGACTTATGTAGTTATATTTTTGTACAAGGGGCATTTTTTATATTAGTTTATTCTTTACATAGGGGGGTATTATAGTAGTTATATTTTGAATAGGGAAACAGTTTATATTAGTTATATTTGACATAGGGGGAGTATTATAGTAGTTATTTTCTTTTACATGGGGGGAATTATAGTGTTTATTTTGTACATAGGAGGCGTATTAAAGAGTTATTTTTGTTTAGAGGGGGAGTATTATAGAGTTATATTTTTAATAGGGGGCGTATTATAGTGTTATATTTTTGTACATAGAGGGGCAGTATTATAGTAGTTATTTTTTTGTCATAGGGGCAGTATTATAGTAGTTTTATTTTGTACTGGAAGCAGTATTATATTAGTTTATTCTGTGTACATAGGGGGGAGTATTTGTTTGTTTTTATTTTGTCATAGGGGCAGAATTTTAGTGTTATATTCTTTTTACTAGGAGGCAGTATTAAAGTAGTTATATTTCTTGTTTAGAGGGGGCAGTATTATAGTGTTTATTTTTGTACATAGGGGCTTTTTTATTGGTTATATTTTTGTACATAGAGGGGGCAGTATTTTTAGTGTTATATTCTTTTACAAATTATTTCTTGTACATAGGAGCGTTTATGTAGTTTATTTGTACACAGGAGGAGATTATATTAGTTTTATTCTTGTACATGGGGCAGTTTATATAGTTATTTTTTTCTTTTTCTAGGGGAAGTATTTGTAGTTATATTTTTTGTCATGGAATGGTTTTTTATTTGTTAAATTTTGTACATAGGGGCAGTATTATAGTATTATATTCTTGTACATGGGGCGAATTATGTAGTTATATTTTTTTTGTACATAGGAGGCAGATTAAAGTAGTTATATTTTTGTTCAAGGGGGGGGGGTATTTAGTGTTTATTTTGTACATAGGAGGCAGTATTATAGTAGTTATATTCTTGACATAGAGGACTATTTATGAGTTATTTTTTGTAAAATTATATTCTTGTACTAGGGCGTTTTAGTAGTTATATTCTTGTCACAGGAGGCAGTATTTAGTAGTTATTTTTGTACATGGAGGCAGTATTTATAGTTTATATTCTTGTACTAGAGGACAGTATTATAGAGTTATATTCTTGTACAAGTTTATTTTTGACATAGGAGCAGTATTATAGTAGTTTATTTTTTGTAGTAGGAGGCAGTATTATAGTATTATTTTCTTGTAATGGGGCGTTTATAGTAGTTATATTCTTGTACTAGAGGACAGTTTATAGTAGTTATATTTTTTACAAATTATATTTTGTCTAGGGCAGATTATAGTAGTTATATTTTTGAATGGGGAGTATTATAGTAGTTATATTTTGTCATAGGGACAGTATTATAGTGGTTTTATTCTTTTCAAGTTTTATTCTTGTACATAGGAGCAGTATTATGTAGTTTATTCTTGTACAAGGAGGCAGTATTATAGTAGTTATATTTTGTAATAGGGAGCTTTTAAAGTGTTATTTCTGTACATAGAGGACAGTATTTTAGTAGTTTTATTGTAATAGGAGGCAGTATTATAGTGTTTATTCCTGTAAAAAAGGCGTATTATATGTTTTATTCTTGTACTAGGAGGCAGTGTTATAGAGTTATATTCTTGTACATAGGGGGGCAGTTTATAGTAGTTAATTCTTGTACATGGAGCAGTATTTGTACTTATTTTTTTTAATGGGGAATTTTTTTTTGTAGAACTTCCAGGGGGACAAACAAAAAACAAAAATCACCAAACCAAAAGAAATAAAGTCTGATCAATAAAGTAATCATAGTGGAGTATACATAAGGTAACTTATAGAGTCCATACCTGGTTGGGAAAAAGAATGAATAAGTAAATAATATACATAACACATGAAATGATCAGTTTTCCGTCAGACAAAAATTTTCCCAAAAACCGGTATTTTTTTGACACCTCCCCGATTTACTGACTTTATCCACATGAGCTAGAATGATCTTGGACATGAAGCCGTATGGTTGAAAGGCCCCCTCCATGGGAGGACATCTGGGCCTATGTGCCAGTGGTAATCTTTTTACCGTTATAAGATTACATTGTCTCCTTATTGTGTTATACTAGAGGGGACTCCCTGACGATGTCGGGGTTCGTCGTGCCCCAGTCTAGGGATTTTTAACTTGCCGGCCACCTCTTTCCTATCTCCCTTCCTATTTTATCCCCTTTTAAAGTGCTCTAGTCTCCCCCTGTGCATCCCGGGGAAATTCCTGTCTGACAGGTAAGTATTTTAAATTTCCCCTGACAAAAGCCCCCCCTGCAGGACAAACCCGGCGATGTAAACGTTTGCAGGAAGCCTTTTCCCCTTGAGGAGGGCCAAGATTTTTGCAAGTGGGGTTTGGGCAATCCCTGAGAAGGGAGACAACGAGGTCCTACTATGCTGGATATAAGTCCTTCCTTGTCTTGTTTTCAAGGGCGGGGTTCTCCGCCTCCCTTCCCGACACAAATTTTAGAGCATAGTCCGATACTGGGGGGGGGAAGCCCCCCCGGGCCACTCCTCCCCTTTAGATGCCCCCTAGCACCCGGGTCTGCAAAAAGGAATATCCAGTCCTGACACTATTTACCCCGGGGAGCTGCTTTTGGTCCAGGCCTCCAAAATTAATTTTGAAACATGGAGTCAAAGAACACCTTGGATTTAACTATCCCGCCCCCCCCTTTTCCCCCCAGGGAAGTTATACCCTTTTTTTTCATGTTCAACCGGGTTCCCCCCATAAGAGCTGGAAAACAGGCTTAAGAGCCGAGCCGGAAAGAAAATTTTGGCAAAGGAAAAAAAACCCCAAAGATGTACAGAAGACAGGGACCAGGTAAGTCTTCAGCAGAGCCACCCATTTTTTATAGGGCAGCCTCCCGTTCTTCCACGCGAAAAAATTTGCATTTCCCGTTCCAATTTCTCTTCCCCAAATTTGCCTGGCATTTTCGTCCCTCCCCAAATTTTAACCCCCAAGTCTTAATGTGGGTGGAGGCCGCACAAAAATGTGGGAGATCAAAAACGGATTGGTGTCCCGTGTCCAGGAGCTTGATCTTCCAAAGGGTTTACAGGACACTGAGGCCTCCGAGTAACTTCTGTGGCCGCAGAAACATCTGCCCTCACGAGGCTCAGATATCACCCTGGTCAATCATCCGTGTGGAAAAACATCAGAGGCAGGATGGGGGACCGGTAACCCCCCAAAATCACATCCGCAGTGCCCTTGAAAGGGGGGCATGGCAAAAAACTACAACAGTGGATCAGGGGGAAACCGTGGGCGAACAAGACAAGCTCCCTTTTTTAAAGAAAACTGGGTAAAATTCACAAAATTTGTGTAGACATTTTAGTGGAATTCTTTATTTTAACGTTTTTTCTATTGAAATATTTCCTGGATATTGGGCAGCCTGAACTTAATTGGGGTACAATATTTTATAACTGCAGGTCTTTGTGGTGCAAAAAATCACTTTTATTTTTCGTATATTTTGAATGTGTTCATTTTAAATTTTTCCCCTTCCCTTTTAAATGTTTTAAAATATCCACCTTTTCAGTTAAATTACAATCCAGCAAACTTGGGAGTCAAACCAGGTTGTTGTTTGTCCAAAAAAAAGGGTTTCATTCGAAAAAAATAAAAAGTTAGTGGGTTTTTTTTACTTTTGGCAACCAGCATTGTTCATTTAAAGCAGATCCACGTAAAAATTTTTAAAACCGCAATTCTTAAATTTACCACAGGTGAATTGAAAGGTTTCAAAAATTGTGTATCATACGGGAAAAATAACAGTTACGTTGGTTTTTTTTACTTTTTCACACCCAGCAATGGGTTAAATTGGGGTGCAGCATCCACGTAAATTTTTTAAAAAAAGTAAATTTTTTATTCACCACAGGTGAATTGAAAGGTGCAAAAAATTACCGTTTATTTACCAAAACTTTAAACCCGGGTTTGTGTTTTTTTTACTTTTTTCACATCGGCATTGTTTATTGACGCCAAGCATCCAGTAAATTTAAAAAGAAATTTTTATATTCCCAAAAGGTGAATTGAAAGGTGAAAAAAAAACCCTTATTTATACGAAAAAAATTTAAAAGTTTTCGTTTTTTTTTGAATTTTGCACACCGGCATTGTTCATTGACGCAAACATCCCCGTAAAAATTTTTAAAAACAGCAATTCTAATTCACCCCAGGTGAATTGAAAGGTGCAAAAAAAAATACCGTGTTCATACGAAAACATAAAACGTTTGTGTTTTTTTACTTTTGCCACCCAAACATTGTTCATTGACGGGAGCTCCACGTAAATCTTAAAACAGCAAAATTTATATTTTACACAGGTGAATTGAAAAGGGGCAAAAAATTAACCCTTTATTATACCAAAAACATAACAGTTACGTGTTTTTTTGACTTTTGCACACCCAGCATTGTTTCATTGACGCACTTTCCCCGGGAAAATTTAAAAAAAGCAATTTTTATTTCCAAAAAGGTGAATTGAAAGGGTTT